>VZQC01011341.1:207973-245975 GCA_009823505.1 Rhizomys pruinosus | reverse complement strand
TTGTGACATCATCCTTTCTGTGACATCATGTTGACTGTGATGTCATTGCTTCACTGACCTCATCCCTATGGTGACCTCATATTTAAAATGATCCCATCCCTACTGTGACCTCATATCTAAATGAACTCATTCCTAAAGTAACATCATATTTACTGTGAAATCATTCCTTAAATTACCTCATCCCTACTGTGACATGTCCCTAACGTGACCTCATATCTATGGTGACTTTATCCATAGTGAGATCTAATAAATAGTGGTCCCTCACTCCTAATATTCCCTCATCCTTAGTGTGACTTCCTATCATGTATGACCTCATTCCTACCGTGACATTATCCTTATATTGTCATCGTCCATACTCTTACATCATTCCTACTGTCACATCACGTTTACTTTGACCTCATCCTTACTATGACCTCATTCATAAAGTGACCTCAATCCTACTTTGACCTCATATATAATATGACTGACCTCATTCCTACTGTGACATCATATGTATTATGACATGAAGCTTAATGTGACACCATCCTACAGTGACCTCCTCCCTACTCTGACTTCATATCTAATATGACATCATACCTATGGAGACATAATCTTTATTCTGACCTCCTTCCTACAATGCCCTTATCCCTACTGTGAACTCACATATATTGTGACCTCATTCCTGCTGTAACATCATTTTTATTTATTTATTTTTATTTATTATTTCCTGAGTTAAATATCAACTTCAGAATGAATTTTTATGCATTTATGATGTTATACACATAACATTCAGATTCAGATATCATTTCTAAGTTCAGTTTAGATATATTCCCCTTTCGTTCCTCCCATCCCACCCCAGATCATGCACTCGGCCATAACTATCCTGCATCTTTCTCTCGTTATTTTTATTTTTTTTTATGTTTAGGAATTCACATTTCCTCCTTTAATTTTATATTACACTAAAATATGCATATATATTTTCCACTTATATACAGTAATTACAGAGTCTGAGAATAATTGGTGGATCAATTCTAGAGCCAGTTATGAGATATATATTATAACAACATAGCTGCTTTCAAATAAACAGATATATAACAATAACGTTTTTCTGCATCCCTTTCATCTGGAGATTTGGTGTTAGCGTCCTCAAATGAGGGAGACCATTCACCACTTTTTTTTTTCTGGGACTGTGTTACTTCACTTAGCAAAGTTGCTCCAAGTTCAATCCATGTACCTGCAAAGGTCATATTGTCATCTTTCTTTACCACTGAGTAGTACTCCATTGTGTAGATGTACCACATTTTTGTCATCCACTCATCAGGTGAGGGACATTCCAGCTCTTAGGTATTGTGAAGAGAGCTGCAATAAATATGGATGTGCATGTATCTTTGCAGTAGGATGACTCTTGTGGTTATATACCCAGGAGTTGTATGACAGGATCAGGTGCTATGCTCATTCCAAGGCTTTTAAGGGCTCTCCACACTGATTTCCATAGTAGTTGAACAAGTTTCCATTCCCAACAGCAGTGGATGAATGTTCCCCTTTCCCCACAACCTCTCCAACACTTGGTATCTTTTGTGTTCTTGAACTTAGCCATTCATATTGGAGTGAGATGATATCTGAGAGTGGTTTTAATTCACATGTCCTTAATTATTAATGATGTTGAACACTTTTTAAGACATTTCTCAACCATCTTTACTTCCTCACTGAAGTCTCTGTTAAGCTCTTTGCTCCATCTTTTGAGTAGGTCATTTGTTTTCTTACTTCTTTGTTTTTTGAGTAGTCTATATACACTTGATGTTAATGCTCTTTCAGATGAATCACTAGTGAAGATTTCCTCGCACTCTGTGGGTTTTTCTCTTCTGTTCCTTGATTGTATCTTCTGACCTCCACGGCATTGCACGACACGGGTGCACAAACCTGCATGCAGACAGTACATTCATACACATATGAAATAAATAAAAATAAATAAATAACAAAAAGAAGGCAGGCTGGGCATAAGCCAGGGGAGCAAGCCAGTGAACAGCATTCCTCCATGGCTTGTGCTTCAGCTCCTGCCCTGAGTTCCTGCCTTGGGCTCCCTAAGTGATGAACTGTGACCCAGGAGATGTAAGCTGAATAAACCCTTTCCTCCCCCTCCCAAAAAAAGGGAAACTTAACTGTACTTTTACCACTTGCCAACTTTATTTTATAAAATGTCTTTTATTATTTTTCTTATTTTTCTTTTTTTCTTTTTGGAGGCATTCTTTAAGAATGTAGAACATAGGGCTGTAGAGATAGCCTAGCGGTTAAGAGCACTGACTGCTCTTGCAGAGGACCAAGTTTGATCCCCAGCACCCACATGGCCGCTAAGAACCGTCTGTAACTCCAATTCCAGGAGAAATCCAGTTCCAGGGGAATCCAAGACCCTCTTGTAACCTCCACGGCATTGCATGACACGGGTGCACAGACCTACATGCAGACAGTACACTCATACACATACAAAAATAAATTAAAGAATGTAGAACATATTTTTCTATGATACAAAAAAGATTATCATAGTGAAGGTTTTTTTAAATACAAATATATTTAAAATGCAATAAAAATAGATCTCACATAAATCTTCCAGGATATCCTGTAACTTCCTGTAAGCTTGACAAAGAAATGACCTGTGCTTTATTCTGTGTTGCATTAGCTGTGTCTGAGAACACTGTCACGGTGTAAACTGGACAATTGTTTGTTGAGGGTTAATGAGTAGAACTATATATAGTCATTACTTGTGACATTGTCACTAATGGTAAACATAGCCCAAGTTATAAATAATTACACAGGGACAAAACCATCTGTCACTCAGTGCATTCTTTCTCTTGTTCAACTGCAGGAGAGAGAGAGAGAGAGAGAGAGAGAGAGAGAGAGAGAGAGAGAGAGAGAGAGATTGAAAGTAGTATGAATCTGGAAATGCAGTAGGAACTTTAGGTTTGCAAGGGTAATTTTGGGGCTGGAGAGATGGCTCAGAGGTTAAGAACACCGACTGTTCTTGCAGAGGACCTGGGTTCAATTACCAGCACCCACATGGTGGCTAAGAACCGTCTTTAACTGCAGTTCCAGGGGAATCCAACACCCTCTTCTGACTTCCACTGCATTGTGTGGCATGGGTGCACCAACCTATGTGCAGACAGTACACTCATACACATAAAAAATAATAAATAAATAAAAAAACATTATTTATATTAACTTTCTTTATATATATCAAACCTAGAAGAAAACCGCATATTTATGTATGCCTAAGCCAGTATAATTTCTAACTGCATTCTAAATATATATCTTCATAGTCACAGATAAGTATAGCTCTTACTACATATCAAATAATTTTCAAGTCATTGGAGAGAATAAACGACTTTGTCTGTTCAGCCCAAATTGATACATCTACAATGCAACCCAGAAACCAAAGCACAGGATCCATAATAGAAGTTTAGACAGAAAGATTTTTAAGACTCAGAAGACCAGGACACCTATTGCTAGATAATGTTTTCTAAGCATATAAGAGAAATCACATACACAAACTCTATATAATATGGCATCCTAAACGACACATCCATAATTACAAGACCATTTGACATGGAAAATGCATGGAGGTAAATTTCCCATTTCTCTGCCCGTAGATGAAGAACTACAAGAAATTAATACATTTGGGGAGACAGGGCTTCAGATTTCTATTTTTTTATAATTAAATTTCATTTACTCCTTTTCCCCCATGAAGTCCATCTATTCCTATAAATAGATAATCCACACACATACAATGCAAACTTCAAAACTTACAAAAGTTTACATAGTGATAAACCAACCTCAGCTTCCTTCCCACCCCATCCTTGAGCATCATTGTATTTATGCCACTAACCTGTGCTATCTGACCTTGCCCCAGTCTTTCCAATTATAAAAACCCTGTATTGTTTCTATTTGATATTATTATTTAAGATGGCTGAATAAGAATGGGATTCAAGAAATACCCAACTGTGTGTTCAATGGAACCCAACTAGATGAGCTCTAAGTACTCCTGACTGTTTTCCCAGGCCATTTAGAGGGAAATGGCCACCAGCACGCCTTTAATCCTAGCACTTGGGAGGCAGAGGCACGTGGATCTCTGTGAGTTTGAGGGCAGCCTGGTCTACAGAGTGAGTTCCAGGACAGCCTGAGTTACAGGGAGACCCTGTCTCAAAAAGACCAAAAAAAAAAAAATCTAGAGGGAAATGGCTCTGACATCACTGATATTTATGTGGCCATCTCTTTCTCCTTCTTTGTCCAACTCAATCCCCAGGAATATAAGTGATAACAGTAATTTGGAAGAATTGTCTAATGATGTTTTCCAGGGAGCCTCTGGGCCAGTCATTTTGTAAGTAACTTCCTCTGCCTCCCTGCTGAAGAACTCAGCTTGTATAAGTTAGACGGCAATTCCCTCCAGCTCAAAGAAGCTTGTAAGATAGAAGAGGCAAGGAAGGTCAGTTTTCATTTTTTCTTTAGATTAAAAAAAATTGAGTTATTTTTTATTGAGTGCATTAAATAAATATTTCTTAATCAAATTTAGACTCATTCCCCCATCTATGCCCACCCTTCATGCCCCCCACCCCAACAAAGCTCATGGATTCTGTCATATATTTTAAGTCCTGCCTTGCATCTTTTTCTCATTCTTTTTGATGCACAAGTTTACTCTTTTGGTCAGTTCTTTGAACAGGCTTTTCTTTCTCTATTTTGTTCCCCCTAATTTTATATTATTCCAAAATATGCATATATACACTCCACACATAAATCAAAATTACAAAATATGACAATAAACTGTATGTTATTTCCAAAACACATTTAGAGATTCACATTTTAACAGTAAAGTTGCATGCAGGTAAAAATAAGTATAACTTTATATTCTTTTTTTTTTTAGAATATGAATACATATCTTCCATCCATATATTGTAATTACAATGTGTGAATACAAGTGGTAGGTCAATTCTAGAGCCCATTAAGAGATTCACAATAGAATAGCACAGTTGCTTTCAGATACAATGAAATATAATAATAAATTTGCTCAGTTTGCATGCCACCTGGGGATTTTATATTATTTCCAAAAGAGGGAAACAATTCCCTTTTTTTCTGGGACTGTGTTACCTCACTTAGCACAATGGCTGCGAGTTCCATCAATTTTTTTTTTTTAGTATTTTTTCACATAAATTTATTTTTATTTTTTTAACAAATTTGGACCCATGTTCCCGCCCATTCCCCCACCCCACCAGAGCTCATGCATTCTGCCAAACATGCTTTTCATCTCTTTCTCAGTCTTTCTCAATATTCTCCATGAGGAAGTTGACTATTTTGAGCAGAAGTTAGCTGTTTCAGTCAATTCTTTGATGCAGTCCTTTCTGTTATTGTTGATGTTGTTGTTGTTGTTGTTGTTGTTGTTGTTTCCAATATGCATTAAGCCCAACTGCTTTGGACAGAAGCTCAGGGGGCCCTACACAAGAAATCCTTACAACTAGGTAAGTGGCACTAGCATCCACAGGTGAGGGATACCATTTGTCATTTGTTTTTCTGGGACTGTGTTACTTCACTCAGCATGATGTCCTCTAACTCCAGCCATTTTCCTGCAAAGCTCGTGATGTCGTCTTTCTTTACTGCTGCATAGAACTCCATTGTGTATATGTACCACATTTTCTCTATCCACTCGTCAGTTGAGGGGCATTTAGATTGGTTCTACCTCCTTGGCTATTGTGAAGAGAGCTGCAATGAACATGGCCGTGCATGTATCTCTGTGGTGGGATGAGTCTTGAGGGTACATGCCCAGGAGTGGTATAACTGGGTCGGGTGGCAAGTTCATTCCAAGTCTTCCAAGGGTTCTCCACACTGCTTTCTATAGTGGCTGTAGGAGTTTACATTCCCACCAGCAGTGGATGAGTGTTCCCCTTTCCCCACAACCTCTCCAGCACTTGGTATCATTTGTTTTCTTGATCCTAGCCAGTCTTATTGGAGTAAGATGATATCTTAAAGTGGTTTTGATTTGCATTTCCTTAATGATTAGTGATGTTGAGCAGTTCTTGAGGTGTTTCTCAGACATCTCTAATTCCTCGCTTGTGAAGTCTCTGTTCAGTTCTTTGCTCCATCTATTGAGCGGGTCGTTTGTTTTCTTTTTTCTTTGTTTTTTGAGTAGTTTATATATTCTGGAAATCAATGCTTTGTCAGATGTATCTGCAGTGAAGGTTTCCTCCCACTCTGTGGGATTTCTCTTCACTTCCTTGATTGTTTCTTTTGATGTACAGAAGCTTTTGAGTTTGATGAGGTCCCATTTGTCAATTGTCGACCTTAATTCTTGTGCAGCTGCTGTCTGATTTAGGAAGTCTTTTCCTACGCCTATGTCTTGTAGTCTGCTGCCAACTTTTTCTTCTATCACCTTCAGAGTTTGGGGTTTCACGTTGAGGTCTTTAATCCATCTGGAGTTGACTTTTGTACAGGGTGAGAGGTAGGGGTTTAATTTCATTCTTCTACAAGTGGTGATCCAGTTTTGCCAACACCACTTGCTGAAGATGCTGTCTTTTCTCCATTGTGGTTTCTTGGCCCCCTTGTCAAATATGAGATGGCTGAAATTGTATGTGCTCAGATTTGGATCTTCGGTTTTGTTCCATTGGTCAACAGGTCTGTTTTTGTGCCAGTACCAGGCTGTTTTTATGACTATAGCCCTGTAGTATAGTTTAAAATCTGGTATAGAGATCCCTCCTGTGTAGCTCTTTTCACTCAGGATTGATTTGGCTATTCGGGGTCTTTTGTTTCTCCAAATGAATTTAAGAACTTTTGTTTCCAAGCCTGTGAAGAAACTCTTGGGGATTTTGATTGGGATTGCATTAAATCTATACAAGAGTTTTGGTAAAATGGACATTTTTACAATGTTAATTTTCCCAATCCATGAGCATGGGAGGTTTTTCCATCTTCTGAGGTCTTCTTCAATTTCTTTCTTTAAGGGTTTAAAATTTTTGTTGTAGAGGTCTTTGGTGTCTTTGGTTAGGTTTGTTCCTAGGTATCTTATTGTTTTTGAGGCTATTGTGAGTGGGAAGGTCTCTTTGAATTCTTTCTCCAGTTGCTTGTTCTTGGTGTAAAGAAAGGCCATTGATTTTCTAAGGTTAATTTTGTATCCTGCCACTTTGCTGAAGCTGTTAATCGTTTCTAGGAGTTTTCTGGTGGAGTTTTTTGCATCCCTTAAGTAAACAATCATATCATCAGCAAATAGGGATAGTTTGACTTCCTCTTTTCCAATTAGTACTCCTTTAATATCCTTTTCTTGCCTTATTGCTCTAGCAAGTGTTTCAAGCACTATATTGAAGAGGAGTGGTGATAGGGGGCAGCCTTGCCGAGTTCCTACCTTTAAAGGGAATGTTTCTGTCATTTCCCCATTTAGGATGATATTGGCTGTGGGTTTCCTGTATATGGCTTTGATTACATTGAGGAATGATCCCTCCAATCCAATTCCTTCTAGGACTTTAAGCATGAAGGGATGCTGGATTTTGTCAAAGGCTTTTTCAGCATCAATTGAGATGATGGTGTGGTTTTTGTCTTTGATTCCGTTTATGTGTTTGATGATGTTTATTGATTTTCGTATGTTGAACCATCCCTGCATCTCTGGTATGAATCCAACTTGGTCATGATGGATGATCTTCTTGATGTGGGTCTGTATGCGATTTGCCAGTATTCTGTTTAGAATTTTGGCATCTGTGTTCATGAGGGAGATGGGTCTATAATTCTCCTTTTTAGTTGGATCTTTGCCTGGTTTTGGTAATAGAGTGATGTTGGCTTCATAGAAGGAATTTGGGAGAATTCCCTCTGATTGTATACTTCTAAACAGTTTCAGAAATAATGGTTGTAGGTCTTTTTGAAATGTTTTATAGAATTCTGCTGTGAAACCGTCTGGGCCTGGGCTTTTTTTAGTTGGGAGGCTTCTTACTACATCCTCTATTTCTTCATATGTTATGGGTCTGTTTAAGCTGCTGGTCTCCTCTTGGCCAAGCTTTGGTGATTCCCAAGATTTCAGATATTCATCCATTTCTTCTAGATTTTCAAACTTGGTAGAATATAGGTTCTTGTAATATTCCCATATAATTTTCTTGATCTTTTCCTTGTCCGTTGTGATATTTCCCTTTTCATCACAGATTGTATTGATTTGGAGTTGTTCCTTCTTTCTTTTTGTTAACTGGGCTAGAGGTCTGTCTATCTTGTTTATTCTTTCAAAGAACCAACTTTTGGCTTCATTGATTTTTTGTATTGTTTTCTTTGTTTCTATTTCATTGATTTCTGCTCTGATTTTTGTTATTTCTTCCTGTCTGTTGCGTTTAGGGTTCATCTGTTGTTGCCTCTCAAGTGCTTTTAGCTGTAGTGTTAGATCATTCACTTGTGCTCTTTCTGTTTTTCTAATGTAGGCACCCAGGGCTATAAATTTCCCTCTTAGGACTGCTTTTAAGGTATCCCATAAGTTTTGTTGTGTTGTATTGTCATTGTCATTCAGTTCCAGGAATGTTTTTATTTCTTTCTTTATCTCTTCCTTGACCCATTCATTATTCAAGAGTGTGTTGTTTAGTCTCCATGTGTTCTTGTAGGCAGGAGGGCTTGTCCTGGTGTTGATGTTGAGCTTCATTGCACTGTGGTCTGACAGGATGCATGAAATTATTTCAATCTTTTTGTATTTGTAGAGGTTTCTTCTGTGTCCCAGGATGTGGTCGATTTTGGAGAATGTTCCGTGGGGTGCTGAGTAGAAAGTGTATTCTCTGGTATTAGGATGGAATGTTCGGTAGAGGTCTATGAGGTCCATTTGGTGTATCATATCGTTCAGTTCAGATGTCTCTCTGTTTATTTTTTGTCCTGTTGACCTATCCAAAGGACTCAGTGGGGTATTGAAATCTCCCACTATGAGTGTGCTGGGGTTAGTCTGTGACTTGTGGTCCTGGAGAATTGTCTTTATAAAGTTTGGTGCACCAGAATTTGGGGCATATATATTCATAATTGTGAAATCTTCTTGGTGGATTGTTCCTTTGATGAAAATGTAATGGCCTTCTTTGTCTCTTCTGATTTCTTTTACTTTGAAGTCTATTTTATCCGATATTAAAATAGCAACACCTGCTTTCTTTTTGGTACCATTTGCTTGGAATATTTTTTTCCATCCCTTCACTTTAAGGTGGTGCCTGTCCTTGAAGGTAAGATGTGTTTCTTGTAGACAGCATATCGATGGATTCTGTTTCCTAATCCAGTCTCCCAGTCTATGTCTTTTGATTGGGGAATTTAGTCCATTAATATTTAAGGTTATGACTGATAGGTTTGTGTTGCTTCCTTTTGCCTTATTATCCATTTGCGGTTTTGGTTTAGGTTTCTACTTCTGCAGTTATGCTTTTATTGATTTCTCTTTCTAGGTGCCTGGGGTTGGTTGCTCCTTTCTTCTGTTCTTTGAATTGCTTCAAGTATTCTCTGAAGGGTTGGTTTTCTGGACATGTATTCTTTCAAGTTGTTTATGTCATGGAAGGTTTTTCTCTCTCCTTCAACTATAATTGACATTTTTGCTGGGTATAGTAACCTGGGTTGGCATCTATTGTCCCTTAACACTGGGAATGCTTTGCTCCAGGTTCTTCTTGCTTTCATAGTTTGCATTGAGAAGTCCGTTGTAATTCTGATAGGTTTCCCCTTATAGGTCACTTGTTGTTTTTCTCTTGTGGCTTTAAGGATTTTGTCTTTGTTTTGGGTGTCTAGCATTTTAACTATGATGTGGCGTGGAGAATTTCTTTTCTGATCTTGTCTGTTTGGAGTTCTATGTGCTTCTTGTATTGGTATTGGTTTGTCCTTTTTTAGTTTGGGGAAGTTTTCATCTATTATTCTGTTGAAGATCTGATCAATACCATTCTCTTGGGATTCTTCTCCTTCCTCTATTCCTATGATATGGAGGTTTGATCTTTTCATAGTGTCCCACAGGTCCTGGTTGTTCCACTTTTGTGTATTTTTAAATTTTTCATAATCTTTCCTTGAGGTTTTTAGTTGTTCTGTGTTATCTTCCAGTTCTGATATTCTTTGTTCTGCTTCCTCCATTCTGCTTCTCAGGCTTTTTCCATTCCTTTCCTCTTGAATGGATGAGTGCTTGATTTCCTTTTTCATTTCCTCTTCTGATTTCTTTAGTATTTCTACTTCTTTTTGGAGCTTCATGATCTCTGCTTGTACCTCTTTGGTTCGCTGGTTGGTTTCTTTATCTTTTTCAGCATGGGATCTTTTCAGTGTTTCTACTTCCTTCTGGAGCTTGTCATTCTCTCTCTCTAGGTCCTTCTTGAGTTCCTCATTCTCTTTTCTTAGTTCTTTGATTTGTTCTTTATAATCTTGTAGTTCTTTAAATATGTTCCCAATTGTGTTTCTGGTGTATGTGTCCTGAGGCATCCCCAGAGGGATCCCACTGCAGGAGTCTTCCATAGGGTTGGTAAAGCTTGGCATGGGATTATCCTGCCCCTTTCCAGTGTTGTCTCTTCTTCATGATCCTGGCATATGGGCTTCTCCTTGCCTGTCTCCTGCTCTTCCTTCCGCTAGCCTCAGGAGATCTCAGATCGAGTTCCATCTATTTACCCGAAAAGTTCAAGATGCCATCTTTCTTTACCATTGTGTAGATGTACCACATTACTGTTATCTCATTATCAGTTGAGGGACATTTGGGTTGGTTCCAGCTCTTTGCTATTGCGAAGAGAGCTGCAATAAACATAACTGTGCATGTATCTTTGCAGTAGGATGCATCTAGTGGGTGTATACCTGTTAGGTTCAGGCTTCCCAGAATCCTAAGGGGCACACAGGTTCCCACTTACCTCAGGCCTCACCCTATGCATATAAAAATTGGACCCCAGCTGCCATCTCTCTCTCTCTATCCCCCCACTCTCTCTCTCTGTCCCTCTCTGTCCCTCTCTGTCTCTGTCTGCCTCTCTTTGCCCCCTGCCATGCTGTCTGGTTCCACCACATGTCTGCAAGTGGCTCAAGCTGGGAGTCCCACCTGGAAGTAAAATATGTTCTTGGAGCGACCGAAGCCTCATATGCCTTTTATTGAGGTTTCGTGCTATTTGTTTTATAACTTAACATTATGGTGCTGTGGACTTGGTCGGGGTTCGAGACGTTTTGATCACGTGGAGTGCTCGCCAGCATTTTAATCTGGCAGAACACTTGCAGCTCCTCTCAGCCATCGCTGCCGATTTGAATCCAGTGAGGCTACAGGCTACCTCATTTGGTTCCTATTATCTGCCACTCTGAACCAAATCTGCAATTCTTGGGACACCAAAATTGGAGATTCTAGGGTCCCGTTCTGAAAGTGACCTCCCCTGTGGACTTGGGACGCTGAGCCCACAGGCATGTAGGTCCAAGTTACTTTTCAGGCTGAGTTTTCCTAACCTGTTCTTCCTGCTCCGTGCTGCTTTGCTCCCCTCCCCCCACCGCCCCATGTGCTCCACTAGGCTTTATTCTTTCTTTTACTGTGCCTTCTAAGCTGCCACACTGCATGCGCCACCCCCACCATGCGATTTTTTTCTCCAGTCTCCATGCACAACGCAGCAGCTCCCCCCCCAATGCCCCTCATTCAAATAGACATGCTGCAGACTGTTTCCATGGCAACCATACTAATCCACGCCCAATCCTCAGCCACCATTTTGAGGCTTTGTCTGTGCATGCCCAGTTTCCATGACTGCACTAAACCACTCCCTCTATTACAACCACGTGGGAAAAAGCCTAAATTTACATCAGACTTTGTAATAACTAATGCTATATTTCTACATTCTAATTCTCTTACAATTTATTTAATGGCATATTCTGATCCTTTCACAATTTTGGTTTTGGTTTTTATATTGGATTATACAAAGTCAATTGGAATCGCATTAATACATTATTTTTTTCTTTTTGATTTAACACTTTTTTTGGTATTTTTGAGACAGGGACTCCCTTTTAGTACCAGGTGTCCTGGAGCTCGCTCTGTAGACCAGGCCGGCCTTGAACCCACAGAGATCCACCTATCTCTGCCTCCTCAGTGCTGGGATTAAAGGCGTCAGGCCTTGAACCCACAGAGATCCATCTATCTCTGCCTCCCCGAGTGCTGGGATTAATACATTTTTATACAGAGTAACCAAGTTTTGATTTTATTGGTTTTTCATCCATTTCAAAATACAATTTTCATTTTTTACTTTTGTATGCATAGTTAATTTTTACAGGCATTTGTTTGAGGTGTTTTACATCATTTGGCTTTTTAACAAACAGTGTTTTGTTTTGGGTTTTTTAATATTTTCTTTACTAAACTTTTGCCTAATTTTAAGGGATTATTTCAGATTTTGGCATTTTCCATTTCATTTTTTTCTTTATAAACCCCATTTTACTCAAAAATCCATTTTGTGTCTGCTTTTGGATACAAGACTGTTTCCACTAACTAAATTTATTCTTATTAAATTAGCAGGTAATATGCACAAGCCACCAGATTTTCCTGCCTGCCCTGTCCACCATCCCTTGCAGGCATACACCTAAGTAGATGTCTTAAACTCTAAGTGATTCTTTGTAAATGTGATAATTGCAATTAATAGTTCCACAGGCCTGGAAAATGAAGGACAACTTTAGATAAAAGGGGAGTTTCCCATTGTCCAGAGTTAATGGATACAGTTAGGTCATGTGTCTGTCCAGCCTGTCTGTGTGTTATAACCATTCTTCAATGTCTTTTGTAACTGTCATATGCTCACGTTCTCCTGTGTTTTTTGTCCAAAGTGGCCACTTCAAACTTCTTTTATTCTATGCTGCACATAAACAAAAAATTAAATTAAGTTTACTTTTGGCATGCCTTTTAAATTTTTTCAAAGGCCTGATTTGAACCCGGGTTCCTAGGTTTCTACACTGTTTATCTGAAGGTTTTATTTCTTATCTCTCCAAATTATTTTTTCCACAGGTATTACAACTAAAACTTTTCTTTTCCAGTTTTTTTCTTGTTTGCAGAAGTCTGAAGACCTGGTTTTTTAACCCTTAAGGATTGGCTAATAGATTTTTTCTTTTCTTTTTCTCCTGTGCTATGCCTCCGTCCTACTGACCAGAGACCATTTTAAAAATTCCTGGATTCATTCATATTCTCGTACTTGGACAGTCACATATTGCTTCCCCTGAAATCCCTTTCCTCCAATGAAGCAGCCTAAGTACCTTTGATACAGTCAGTTCCTTAATTATATATATAATATATATATATATAATTATATATATATTAATTAATATATAAATATAATTATAAAAAAGTATCCATACATGCATTCAACATTTATTAGTGTATATTTTATTTTTTTAATATATATATATACATATCTATATGCTCATTATATAATATATCCATATATACAGATCTAGGTATATATATATATCTATATAATATAAAAATATATAAAAAAAAAAAAAAAATTTCAATAAGTTCATAGTTTTAGAACCAAATGTGCAATACATCATCTCAGCCATGGCAGTGCAATTAATCAGACCTCTGTTTTAAATAATATTTCTAAAGGCGTTTTTTTTACTGCATGTGATGGCTCAGTGCAACCACTAGGATAAAAATCTCTTAAAGAAATGTGGGATACAGGCGGGTATATATATGACATTGTTTGTTTTTTTTAATTTATTTTGTATGTGTAAATGAATGTATTGTTTTGCATGCAGGTCTGTGCACCCGTGTCGTGCAATGCCGCGGAGGTCAGAAGAGGGTCTCAGATTCCCCTGGAACTGGAGTTCTCCTGGAATTGGAGTTACAGACGGTTCTTAGCCGCCATGTGGGTGCTGGGGATCGAACCCGGGTCCTCTGCAAGAGCGTCGGTGCTCTTAACCGCTAGGCTATTGTTAAACAGCATATTAAGATCTGTCTGTGTATCATTGCAATGTATGTGACTCTGCTTAGCACAACCTTTACAAAGTGTCATCACCAAATTTATTTATAAGGACGTTATTTATGAGTGTATGCATGAAGTACTGTTCACTTTCAAGAATTCTACAATGTAATTATGGCATGTACAAGAAATTGTGTTCCACATACCAGCTACTATATATTTTGTTACAGCCTCAAGTGAAATAGACATATAAATAGAGTTTCCCATATATACTAAAATTGTTTTATATATCTGATATACTTTACACATGTTACTTTTAATATTTTTAAGAGAAATTAGGTTTTACTTCCAATGACCACATGGACAGTCCCTATGTAACCAATTTGGGTGAGCCCTAAGAATTTCCTTTCTATCAGAGATCTCCCAAGGCCACCTGAACCACAGATACCGGGACATGGGCTAACGAGCACTCCCCCACCCCGGCCAACTGGGATTATGAAGGTATCTGAAGGAGATAAGCGAAGCAAGCCCTCTACAGAGTGAAGAGGCATTTGGGACTCACATTGGAATACAGGCAAGGAGAAGCCCATATGCTAGGAACACGAAGAAAAGACAACATGGGAAAGGTGCGGGATAATCCCAGTGTTAAACACAGCATTCCCAGTGATAAAGGACTATAGATGCCAACCCAGGTTACTATACCCAACAAAAATGTCAATTATATTTGAAGGAGAGACAAAATCATTCCATGACATAAACAAGATGAAATAATACATGTCCGGAAAACCAGCCTTTCAGAGAATACTTGAAGCAATTCAAAGGAGAGAAGAAAGGAGCAACCATCCCCAGGCACCTAGAAAGAGAAATCAATAAAAGCATAACTGTAGAAGTAGAAACCTAAACTAAAACTGCAAATGGATAATAAGGCAAAAGGAAGCAACATAAACCTATCAGTCATAACCTTAAATACTAATGGTCTAAATTCCCCAATCAAAAGACATAGACTGGGAAATTGGATTAGGAAACAGAACCCATCAATAAGCTCTCTACAAGAAATGCATCTTACCTTCAAGGACAGGCACCACTATAAACTGAAAGGATGGAAAAAATATTCCAAGCAAATGGTACAAAAAAGAAAGCAGGTGTTCCTATTTTAATATCAGACAAAATAGACTTCAGAGTAAAGAAATCAGAAGAGACAAAGAAGGCCATTATATTTTTATCAAAGGAAAAATTCACCAAGAAGATTTCACAATTATGAATATACATGCATGAAACTCTGCTGTATCAAACTTTATAAAAACAATTCTCCAGGACTACAAGTCACACACTAACCCCAGCACACTCATAGTAGGCGACTTCAATACTCCACTGAGCCCTTTGGACAGGTCAACAGGACAAAGAATTAACAGAGAGACATCTGAACTGAATGATATGATACACCAAATGTACCCCATAGACCACTACCAAATATTCCACCCTAACACCAGAGAATACACTTTCTACTCAGCACCCCACGGAACATTTTCCAAAATCGACCACATACTGGGACACAGAAGAAACCTCCACAAATACAAAAAGATTGAAATAATTTCATGCATTCTATCAGAGCACAGTGCAATAAAGCTCAACATCAACACTAGGATAAGCCCTACTGCCTACAAGAACACATGGAGATGAAGCAGCACACTCTTGAATAATGAATAGGTCAAGGAAGAGATAAAGAAAGAAATAAAAACATTTCTGGAACTGAATGATAATGACAATACAACACAACAAAACCTATGGGATACCTTAAAAGCAGTACCAAGAGGGAAGTTTATAGCCCTGGGTACCTACATTAGGAAGACAGAAAGAGCACAAGTGAATGATCTCACACTGCAGCTAAAAGCACTTGAGACGCAGCAACAGATGAATCCTAGATTCAACAAACAGGAAGAAATAACAAAATCAGAGCAGAAATCAATGAAGTATAAAAGAAGAAAATAATATAAAAAAAATCAATGAATCCAAAAGCTGGTTCTTTGAAAGAATAAACCGGAAAGACAAACCTCTAGCCCAGTTAACAAAGAAGGAACAACTCCAAATCAATACAAACCATGATAAAAAGGGAAATATCACAACACACAAGGAAAAGATGCAGAAAACCATACAGGAATACTTCAAAAACCTATACTCTACCAAGTTTGAAAACCTAGAAGAAATGGATGAATATCTGAAATCCTGGGAATCACCAAAGCTCAACCAAGAGTTCTACAGCTTAAAAATACCCATAAAACATGAAGAAATTGAAGATATAATAAGAAACCTCCCAAGTAAAAAAAGCCCAGGCCCAGGTGGTTTCACAGCAGAATTCTATAAAACATTTCAAAAAGACCTACAATCATTATTACAGAAATTGTTTAGAAGGATACAGAGGGAATTCTCCCAAATTCCTTCTATGAAGCCAGCATCACTCTATTACTAAAACCAGGAAAAGATACAACTAAAAAGGAGAATTATAGACCCATCTCCCTAATGAACACACAGGTGTCAAAATTCTAAACATGATACTGGCAAATCACATACAGACCCACACCAAGAAGAGCATCCACAGACCCACATCAAGAAGATCATCCACCACGACCAAGTTGGATTCACACCAGAGATTCAGGGATGGTTCAACATACAAAAATCAATAAACATCATCAAACACATAAATGGAATGAAAGACAAAAACCACAGCATCATCTCAATTGATACTGAAAAAGCCTTTGACAAAATCCAGCATCCCTTCATGCTTAAAGTCCTAGAAGGAATTGGATTGGAGGGATCATTCCTCAATGTAATCAAAGCCATATACAGGAAACCCACAGCCAATATCATCCTAAATGGGGAAATGACAGAAACATTCCCTTTAAAGGTAGGAACTGGGCAAGACTGACCCTGTCATCACTCCTCTTCAATATAGTGCTTGAAACACTTGCTAGAGCAACAAGGCAAGAAAAAGAAATTAAAAGAGTACTAATTGGAAAAGAGGAAGTCAAGCTATCCTTATTTGCTGATGATATGATTGGTTACTTAAGGGATGCTAAAAACTCCACCAGAAAACTCCTAGAAATGATTAACAGCTTCAGCTAAATGGCAGGATACAAAATTAACCTAACAAAAATCAATGGCCTTTCTTTATACCAACAACAAGCAACTGGAGAAAGAATTCAAGGAGACGTTCCCACCTACAGTAGCATCAAAAGCAATAGAATACCTAGGAACAAACCTAACCAACGACACCAAAAATCTCTACAACAAAAATTTTAAACCCTTAACGAAAGAAATTGAAGAAAACATCAGAAGATGGAAAAACCCCCCATGCTCATGTATTGAGAAAATTAACATTGTAAAAATATCCATTCTACCAAAATCCCAATGAAAATCCCCAAGAGTTTCTTCATAGGCTTGGAAAAAAAGTCCTTTCATTCATTTGGAAAACAAAAGACCCTGAATAGCCAAAACATCCCTGACTGAAAAGAGCTACACAGGAGGGATCTCTATACCAGACTTCAAACTATACTACAGGGCTATAGTCATAAAAATGGGCTGGTACTGGCACAAACACAGACCTGTTGGCCAATGGAACAAAACCGAAGATCCAAACCTGAGCACATATAATTTCAGCCATCTCATATTTGACAAGGGGGCCAAGAAGACACAATGGAGAAAAGACAGCATCTTCCACAAGTGGTGTTGGCAAAACTGGATAACCACTTGTAGAAGAATGAAATTAAACCCCTACCTCTCTCCCTGTACAAAAATCAACTCCAGATAAATCAAAGACGTCAATGTGAAACCCCAAACTCTGAAGGCGATAGAAGAAAAAGTTAGCAGCAGACTAGAAGACATAGGCATAGGAAAAGACTTCCTAAAGCAGATAGCAGCTTGGGTTGTAGAGGCAACTACCCATGAATTAATCTACCAACATTGGCTTGCATGGAAGCTTGTGAAAAGCCAGCCACGGTCTAAATGTGTTTTCAAAAAGTGTTCTCCTTAAGAATTTTTCTGTAGGTAGTGTAAAATAGTGGGCAATTCTGCTGAAGTTTCCTTTTGTCTGCTAAACTTCCCCCAAGATCTCGTCTAGAGGCCAGTCTTCTATGATGCAAGCTTGTAAATTACAGTCTTGGTGGTGACTCTAGCCTTTAATCCAAATGGATGTCTGTGAGTTCAGGGCTGTCTACAGAGTGACCTCCCAGCTGGCTCTGAATGTAAGAAAGCACTGCCTTGAAAAGACCAAAGGCAAAATATGAAGCTGTTACATTTTTCAGTTTGTAGCTCTTTGTAGATACTCTGGTTAATCAAGTCCAATGTGTTATACAGTATCACCTTGTAACATTTTCTCTCACTTGTAGGATAATTTAAAGAAACTAAGGATTAAGTTCACTCCCCAAAGAAGTATCACAGTCAATGAAAAACAATTTTGGTGAATTTGATGAAAACTTACACCTTGGTTCCTGTTTATGGGTATGTGTAATACAACTTAGGCATCTATAGGTCAAAACATAAAAAATTAAAAAACAAAAGAGGGAGGTGGTATAATACTCCTTCTCTATTCCAAATCTTTTGATAAATTTTCTATTTTGAGCCTTGAAACTAACAATGGGAGGAGATTTGTATGTTCCCACATGTAAAAACACCAGTCTAAATGCCTGAAAACATAAAACTTTTGGCTGTGCATGATGGACTGGGAAATGCCAGCAGAGAGGTTGACACATCTGAACATTAAAGAAAAAGGAACCTCAGATTGCCTGAGTCATGGACACTGAACATCCCTCTGAATTCTATTTGGGATAACTGTTTATAATGTGCCCTAATGAACTTTACCTTCCAGATGCTGAGACACCTTCCTACCTCTTCCTTTTATAGGAAAAAGAAAAACATGATGGTACTGAAGTCATTCCCTAACTGTAAACTAGAGCCAACTGTTATAGTGGTAATTTCTTATAAAACAGGTATAACTACCTTCTTTAGTTGATGGATAGACATAGAAACTGTGAAAGGATAATTCTTTATTTAGAGCCAAATATAGTAAAGTCTTTATAAGCTGTGTAATTAAGCAAAATATATCAATACAGGAGAGCTCTGATATCAGCAATGGATTATTCTGCCAAGGAGATGTTGGCTAGGGGATCCAAGCCCCCCAAATTATAAATGCCTTTTGCCTATAAAAATGGTTATCCACAAGGAGAAAGGTGGTAAGTCCCTATTGTCAAAGACCTGGTGTAAGCATGAAACAATGTTTTGAGACCTCACTTGCTAATGTACAGTTGTCCTCTGAAATGCGAGAGAGTGTTACCAAAGGACACTAAAGCAATACAGCAAAATGTTGGTCTCCTTGAGTCAAGCAAGACTCCTCTGTCAGTATCAGCTACACCTCAACTGCCTGGAGATACTGTGCAACAGTGGCAGATATATATATATATATATCCCAAATCTAATTGGCTATTAGCTCTCTCCTTGAAGGAATAATTCATGGCTGATGCCACAAGCTTATGTCCTCTAGTGGTTAGGAGATTACATAAGCCACAATAAGAACTTGTCATCTTTTATAGAGAAACCACAGATTGTGGATTAGCATACCATCCAAACATCTGTGTCTATTCTCACAGCTTAGCTTGCCATAATAGTTAGTACTGTTTAAATACCTGTTTAAATGCCTGTACATCTAATTGCTTTTGCTTTGTTAGTTAGATTAAAAAGATACCCTGGATAAGCTGTCAACCCATGAAGGGAAACAACCTGAACAATGCCAAATGACATCTCCAGAGAAAATATACAGTTTTGCTTTTCACCCACTTGGGCCCTTGCCCAAAGCCTAGGGAACAAACTGCAGAAGAGGAGGTGTGAGGGCTGCTGAGAGATTAGGTTGAATGGTGAGACTACAGTAATATAGATTCGACTCTTATTTGATCAACATGCTTGTGCACACAAGCTTCTCCAATTGGACTATGGGAACCTTGAGTTGTTCAAAATTTGGACACAGATACTTGCTAATTGGTTTTACATTAATGTTATTTACATTCATTGCTTATGCTTGAAAATCAGCTTACTTCATGGTTAGGATTTTGGATATTAATTGGCCTTAGTGTGAAAATAAAGTTTCGGTCTGACCTGCTCCCCGCCACTGCCTAGCACTCAAAACAGCTGGCTATTCAAAACTCAGGTCCCTTTGGATTGTTAGCTTCATCCATGGGCTCCCTTGCCTCTCAGAAAAATTAAAAAAAATAAAATTAAAAGGGTGTGATGTGGGAAATCTTAGTTAAGATAGGTAGCATTCTTAAGCCAATGGTACCTCCTTGGCCACACCCATGGAGTGGAGTGTAGTGATGAAAAGATTTAGCATTCGGCCCTGAGAATTGAGTCATGATGGATATTTAAACAGACATGCTGGAATAAAATCTCTCTCTGCATTTGAATCTCAACCTGCGTACACGTGGTGTGCTATCCTGTGCATATTTTCCACATGGGTCATCCCAGGATTAGGTGGGCCCTGCCACGATTCTCAAGGGGGGATCTCTATTCCAGACTTCAAACTATACTACAGGGCTAAAGTCATAAAAAAAAAAGCCTGGTACAGGCACAAAAACAGACCTGTTGACAAATGGAACAAAACTGAAGATCCAAACTTGACTACATACAATTTCAGCCATCTCATATTTGACAAGGGGGCCAAGAAGACACAATGGCGGAAAGACAGCATCTTCCACAAGTGGTGTCAGCAAAACTGGATCATCACTTGTAGAAGAATGAAATTAAACCCCTACCTCTTGCCCTGTACAAAAGTCAACTCCAGATGGATCAAAGACCTCAACGTGAAACCCCAAACTCTGAAGGCAATAGAAGAAAAAGTTGGCAGCAGACTACAAGACATAGGCGTAGGAAAAGACTTCCTAAATCAGAAAGCAGCTGCGCAAGAATTAAGGTCGACAATTGACAAATGGACCTCATTAAACTCAAATGCTTCTGTACATCAAAAGAAACAATCAAGGAAGTGAAGAAAAATCCCACAGAGTGGGAGGAAACCTCCAACACAGAAATATCTGACAAAGCATTGATTTTCAGAATATATAAACTACTTAAAAAACAAAGAAAAAAGAAAACAAATGACCCACTCAATAGATGGAGCAAAGACCTGAACAGACACTTCACAAGTGAGGAATTAGAGATGGCTGAGAAACATTTTAAGAAGTGTTGACCATCACTAATCATTAAGGAAATGCAAATCAAAACCCCTTTAAAATATCATCTTACTCCAATAAGACTGGCTCGGATCAAGAAAACAAATGATACCAAGTGCTGCAGAGGCTGTGGATAAAGGGGAACACTCATCACCTGCTGTTGGGAATGAAAACTTGTACAGCCACTATTGAAAGCAGTGTGGAGAACCATTGGAAGATTTGGAATGAACTTGCCACTTGACCCAGCCATACCACTCCTAGTCATGTACCCTCAAGACACACCCCACCACAGAGATACATGCACGGTCATGTTTATTTCAGTTCTCTTCACAATATCAAGGAGCTGGAACCAACACAAATGCCCCTCAACTGACGTGTGGATAGAGAAAATGTGGTGCATCTACACAATGGAGTTCTATGCAGCAGTAAAGAAAGATGACATCATGAGCTTTGCAGGAAAATGGCTGAAGCTAGTAGACATCATGCTGAGTGAAGTAACACAGTCCCAGAAAAACAAACGACAAATGGTAACCTCATCTGTGGATGCTATTGCCAAATACCTAGTTGTAAGTATTGCTTGTGCACGGCCCCTTGAGCTTTTGTCCAAGCAGTTGGGAGTGGTGCATATTGGAAACAACAAAACAACAACAACATCAACAGCAACAACAACAGAAAGGACTGCATCAAAGAACTGACTGAAACAGTGAACTTCTGCTCAAAACAGTCAACTTCCACATAGAGAATTTTGAGAAAGTCTGAGAAAGAGATGAAAAGCATGTTTGGCAGAATACATGAGCTCTGCTGGGGTGGGGGCATAGTGTGGGGGACATTGGTCTATATTTGATAATCTTGTTCAAAACATATATAAAAAATATATAAGATTTTGTAAAAAAAAAATCCTGTCTACTGGTGGTATGCGACAATGCCCCCCTCCTTCCTTTTCCTTTTCAAATCTGTAATTCAAAGTCTGGGGACAAGTGACATGGCCTTCATATGAGAAGGTACTGGTTTTACCCTCATTATTATCTTGTTTTATAGGCTATGTTAGAACTTTTTGCCTTTTCATGGTTTAAATCCATTGCAAATGTTCTGTATAGACTTTAAAGAACAAATTGTAGAAGACTTACTGCATAAGTTTAATGTCAACTTGATACACCTGAGCTGAGAAACCTCAATAATTGCCTTCACTGGACTGTCCTGTGTCCATTGTGGGAGATGCCATTCTTAGCCAGATATTTCTATATTGTATACAATAGGCTGAATATGAGCCAGGAACACAAGCCAGTAAGTAGCATCATTTCTTAGCCTGTGATGCAGCCACTACTAGGCTCCTACCATGAGCTTTTATTATTCATCAGAATATTTTTGCCACAGCAATTAAGAATTTATTAACAGTGCTTAAGTCAATGTTCAAGCTTTTACTTAGGAGTTATATGGTAATTAAAGTACCAAATTAATTCAATTAATCCTCTTGGAGGTTTAGCAACCACACTTAAAGCTCCAATCTGATTTGGCAAGAGGGATTTGAAGAGACAATATTTTGGCCCCTACCCTCTGAGATTGAATTGGGTCCTAGGTTCCTGCATCTGATATTTTGTGCATGTCCCGTGGCAGCGAGTCACCAGTCAGCCCACTCCAAGGAAGTCTTGGAGATTCACTTAAAAGGACTTCATCTTGCCTGTGTCCAGTCAAGGGAGGAAAGTCCATATAGAGGATAGATTCCTCACACTTCAAAGGGAAGCTCTGGTCAAGGAAGGCCTGATTTTGTCCATAGATGGAACTGGTGAAAAGAGCCAGGTGCAAGGCCTTGGTGACCCCCTAAGGACCAGAACCTCAACTGACCTTAACACCAAAACAAACTTAATTTATCTGAGCTGTGTGGTTTTAAACATCCCAACAGGAAATTGTAATCCAAAGAAGAGCAAATGAAATAGCTTATTACCATAGAGATAGGTGAGAGACCTACTGTGCCAAGTTCAGAATCTACTGTGTCATGTTAGAAAATAACTCAGAGATAGATGACAGATTTTCTGCCATGCCAGAAAATACCACCTTTTTTATTCTCATGGTTATGGCTCTCATTCTGGAGCCCTGTGTATTAAAGCTGGCCCTCATTCCAGAGCTCTGTGTACCAAAACATTTTTTTTCCAATTTCTCAAACCAGGGTACAAGCCTTCTTTCCCTCTGCAGACCCTAGATAGGGACCATCCAGTTGCTAATGTACCCAGTAGCCCCTGTTGGTACTGTGAAGTCCCTGGACTGGTAAACTCATATAAGACTCAAACAGCTTGTCTTTTCAGTTGCAGAGGAAACATCCACTAAGTACTGGCCACTATTGATTTGGACCAAACCCACCAGTAGAGCACCCAGAGCAGCCAAAATGGGAAGCCAGATCCTAACCCTCCAGTCTAACAGCTGTTCCCCAAAGAATTTGCCACTGCTAAGCTCTGAAGCAGATACAGAAGAGAGAACAGTGCTCCATTTCCTTACCATAAGCAAAAGTGTGGAATGTTAGGTCCAGCCTTCCCAGAATCCTAAGGAGCACACAGGTGCCCACTTACCTGAGGCCCTGTCCCATGGGTATAAAGGATGTACCCCAGCTGTCATCTTACTCTCTCTATCTCCCTGCTTTCTCTCTGTGTCCCCCCTCTCTCTGTCCCTCTCTGTTTCTGTCTGCCTCTGCCTGCCCCCTGTCATGCTGTCCGGTTCCACCACGTGTCTGCAACTTGCTCACACTGGCAATCCCACATGGAAGTAAAGTATGTTCCTGAAGTGACCTAAACCTCATGTGCCTTTTATTGGGGTTTTGTGCGTTTTTTATAACCTAACAATACCCAGGAGTGGTATGGCAGGGTCAGGCTCATTTTGAGTCTTTTACGTGTTTGCCACTCTGCTTTCCACAGTGGTTGTAAAAGTTTACGTTCCCACCAGCAGTGGATGAATGTTCCCTTTTTCCCACAACCTCTCCAGTATTTGCTATCTTTTGTTTTCTTGATTTTGGCTAGTCTTATTAGAGTGAGGTGATACATTAGTGTGGTTTTAATTTGCTTTCCTTAAATATTAATGATGTTGAACATTTTTTAAGATGTTTCTCAGCAATCTTTACTTCCTTACTGGTGAAGTCTCTGTTCATCTCTTTACTCCATCTTTTGAGTAGGTCATTTGTTTTCTTCTTTGTTTTTAAAGTAATTTATATATTCTGGATGTTTATGCTCAGTCAGATGTATCAGTGGTGAAGGTTTCTCCCCACTCTGTGGGGCTTCTCTTCACTTCCTTAATTGTTTCTTTAGTTGTACAAAAGCGTTTGAATTCGATGAGGTCCCAATTGTCAGCTGTTGTCCTTACATCTTGTGCAGATGCTGTTTGATTTAGAAAGTCTTTTCCTATGCCTATGTCTTGTAGGTTGCTGGTGACTTTTTCTTCTACCACCTTTAGGATTTCAGGCTACAGGTTGAGATCTCTGGTCCCCTTGGAGTTTATTTTTGTACAGGATGTGACGTACAGGTTTAATTTTGTTTGTCTACAAATGGTGATCCAGTTTTGCCAACACCATTTGTTGAAGATGCTATCTTTCCTCCACTGGGCTTTTTTGGCCCCTTTGTCAAATATGAAGTGGTTGAAATTGTATGAGATTAAGTTTGGATCTTCAGTTTTGTTCCATTGTTCAATGGGTCTGTTTATTTTGGCAGTACCAGGATGTCTGTATGACTATAGCCCTGTAATATAGTTTGAAGTCTGGTAAAGTAATCCCCCCTGTATTGCACTTTGCACTCAGGGTTGCTTTAGCTATTCAGGGTTAACTGTTTTTAATTATAAATTTAAGAATTTTTTTCCAAGTCTGTGAAAAAGCTCATGGGGATATTGATTGGAATTGAATTGAGTCTGTATATTAATTTGGGTAGAATGGACATTTTTACTATATTAATTTTTCCAATCCATGAATATTATAAGTCTTTCCTTTTTTTTTTCAGGTTTTTAAAATTATTGTTATAGAGTCTTTGGTCTCTTTGGTTGGCCAGGTTTTTTTTTTTTTTTTTAGTTTATTGTGATTGGGAAGGTCTCTTTATATTCCATCTCCAATTGCTTATTATTGGTGTAAAGAAAGACTACTTGATTTTTCTAGATTTATTTTTTGTATTATGCCACGTTACTGAAATTTTTAATCATTTCTAGGAATTTTCTGGTGGAGTTTTTAGCATCCCTTAGGTAAGCTATCATATCATCTGCAAAAAGGGATAGTTTTACTTCCTTTTCTCTGGCTAATACTACTTTAATTTTGCTTTCTCCCCTTATTGCCCTAGTGAGGATTTCAAGCAGTACATCGAAGAGGAGGGACAATAGTGGACAGCCTTGCCATGTTACTGCATTTAAGGCAGAATGTTTCCAACTTTTCTCCATTTAGGATGATGTTGGCTGTAGGTTTCTTGTATATGGCTTTGATAACATTTAGGAATGATCCCTCCAGTCCAGTTCCCTCTAGGACTTTAAGCACGAAGGGATGCTGGATTTCGTCAAAAGCTTTTGCTTCATTGATTGAGATGATGGTTTTTGTTGTGTGGTTTTTGTCTTTCAGTCCATTTATGTATTTTATGTGATATTTATTGATTTCCGTATGTTGAAGCATCCCTGAATCTCTGGTATGAGTCCAACTTGGTCATGATGGATGATCTTTTTGATGTGGGTCTGAATGCTATTTACAAGTATTTTGATGAGAATTTTTGCATCTGTGTTCGTTAATGATATGGGTCTATAGTTTTCTTTCTTGTTAGTGTCTTTGCCTGGTATTGGTATTAAAGTGATGCTGGTTTCATAGGTTTCCTAGAAGTGCTGATGGTTTCATAGAAGGAATTTGGAATAATTCATTCTATTTGTATCCTTCTGAAAAGTTTGAGTAGTAATGGTTGTAAAACCTCTTTAAATGTTTTATACAATTCTGTTGTGAAACCACCTGGGACTGGGCTTTTATTAGTTGGGGGACTTTTTATTACATCTTTAATTTCCTCAAGTAATATGGGTCTGTTTAAGCTGTCAGTCTCTTCTATGTTAAGCTTTGGCGAATCCCAGGATTTCAGATATTCATCCATTGCTCCTAGGTTTTCAAATTTAGTAGAGTATAGGTTTTTGAAGTATTCTCATATGATTGTCTGTGTCTTTTCTTTATCTGTTGTGAGTTTTGCCTTTCATCACATATGCTATTAATTTGGAGTTGCTTTTACTTTCTTTCCAGTTAACTGGGCTAGAGGTCTATTGTGTTTATCTTTTCAAAGAACCAGCTTTTGGATTCGTTGATATTTGTATTGTTTTCTTTGTTTCTATTTTGTTGATTTCTGCTCTGATATTTGTTGTTTCTTCCTGTCTGTTGGGTTTAGGGTTCATTTGTTGTTGTCTCTCAAGTGTTTTTAGCTGTAGTGTTAGATCGTTTATTTGTTCTCTTTCTGTTTTTTTTTTTTTTTTTTTTTTTTTTTTTTTTTTTTTTTTTTTTTTTTTTTTTTTTTTTTTTTTTTTTTTTTTTTTTTTTGTTTTTTTTTTTGTTTTTTTTTTTTTTTTTAATGTGGGCAAGTAGGGCTATAAATTTCACTCTTTGGACTGACTTTAATGTATCCAGGTGTCATTGTGTTGTATAGTGATTTTTGTTTAGTTCCAGGAATGATTTTATTTCATTCTTTATTTCTTCCCTTACCCACTCATTATTCAGGATTGTGGTGTTTAGTCTCCATGTGTTCTTATAGTTAGGAGGGCTTATTCTAATGATAATACTGAGCTTTATTGCACTGTGATCTGATAGAATGCATGGAATAATTTCAATTATTTTGTATTTGTTGACATTTCTTTTGTGTTCCAGTATGTGGTCGATTTTGCAAAATGTTACATGGGGCGCTGAGTAGACAGTATGTTCTCTGGTGTTTGGGTGGATTATTTTGTAGATATCTGTGAGGTCTGTTTGAGGTATTGTATTGTTCAGTTCTGATGTATCTCTGTTATTTTTTGTCCAGCTGACCTATCCAAGAGACTCAGTGAGGTATTCATGTCCCCTACTATTAGTGTGCTGGGATTAATCTGTGTCTTGATGTCCTGAAGGATTGTGTTTATAAAGTTCAGTGCAGCAGAGTTTGGTGCATAAACATTTAAGATTGTGAAATCTTCCTGGTTAGTTGTTCCATTGATTAGTATATAATGGCCCTCTTTGTCTTTTCTGATTAATTTTTCTCTGAGATTTATTTTGATTGATAATAGAATAGAACTCTTGCTTGCTTTTTGGTACCATATGCATGGAATATTTTTTCACATCCTTTCACTCTAAGGAGGTGTCTGTCCTTGAGGGTGAGATGGGTTTCTTGTAGGCAACATATAGATGGATTCTGTTTCCTAATCCATTCTCCCAGTCTATGTCTTTTCATTGGAGAGTTTAGACCATAAATATTTAAGGTTATTATTGAGAGAAGTGTGCTGTTTCTTTTACACATATTTTTCTTTTTTAAAATTTTATTTATTTTTGTATGTGTATGAATGTACTGTCTGCATGCAGGTCTGTGCACCCATGTCATGCAATGCTGGGGAGTTCAGAAGAGGGTCTCAGATTCCCCTGGAACTGGAGCTCTCCTGGAATTGGAGTTACAGATGGTTCTTAGCTGCCATGTGGGTTCTGGAGATTGAACCCGGGTCTTCTGCAAGAGCAGTCAGTGCTCTTAACTGCTAGGCTATCTCTCCAGCCCCTTAATCTTATTTTTCATTTGGATTCTTGGTCTAGATATTTATTTACCATGTTGTGCTTTTGTTAATTTCTCTCGGGTTGCTTAAAGATAGTTTCTCTTTTCCTCTGTTCTTTGAATTTCTTCAAGTATTTTCTGAGATGCTCGGTTTTTTGACATGTGTTATTTCATTTTTGTTATCTCATGAAAGATTTTTCTTTCTCCTTCAACTATGATTGACATTTTTGCTGAGTATAGTAATCTGGATTGGCATTTGATATCATTTAGCACTGGGAAATATTTTGGTCCATGTCCTTCTGGCTTTCATAGTTTGCACTGAGAAGTCAGCTGTTTCTGATGGGTTTCCCCATATATGTAACTTGTTTTTCTCTTGTGGCTTTCAGTATTTTGTCCTTATTTTGAGCATCTAGTGTTTTAACTATGATATGCCATGGGGAATTTCTTTTCTTGTCTTGTCTATTTGGTGTTCTCTGTGCTTCTTGTATTTTATGGCTTTGTATTTTTTCAGTTGGGAGAAATTTTCTTTTATTATTAGGTTGAAGATCTGACCAATACTGTTCTCTTGGGATTCTCCTCCTTCCTCTATCCCTATAATGTGTAGGTTTGGACTCTTCATAGTGCCCCACATTTTCTGGTTGTTCCACTCTTGTGTTTTTGCTTTTGTTAATTTTTCAGAATCTTTACTTGAGTTTTATAGCTGCAGTGTATTATTCTGAATGTCTGATATTCTTTTTTCTGCTTCATCCATTCTGCTTCTGATGCTTTTTTCCATCCTTTCCTACTGATTGGATGTATGTTCAATTTCTTTTTTCATTTCATCCTGTGATTTCTTCAGTATTTCCTCTTCCTTTTGGAACTTTTAATTTGCTTCTTGTAGCTCCTTGCTTCACTGGCGAGTTTCTTTTTTTCCCTTTCAGCCTGAGATCTTTTCAGTGTTTCCACTTCCTTCTGGAGTTTGTCATTCTCTCCCTCTACTTCTTTTCAGAGTTTGTATATCACTTCCAGTATTTCTTTTCTGAGTTTGTCAATATCTCCCTTTACTTCTTTCCAGGGTTTATCATTCTTTCCTTGTAGTTCCTTCATGAGTTTTTCATTCTCTCCCTTTAGTTCTCTGATTTTTTTTTCTTTATAGTCTTTGGATATGTCTACAATTTTTCTTCTAAAGTCAGTGTCTTGGTTTCCTTCCAGGGAGATATCATTGTTGGGATCTTCTAGAAGACTGGTTGAGTTTGGTGTGAATTTATTATGAGCTTTTCCCATATTGTTGTTTTTCCTTTGTGTGTTTGGCAGGTGGATTTTTTCTCTTTGTTCTTTTGGCTTATGTTGCTAATCTCAAATATTAATATGGAGGACTGGTTGATCACTCAGTTTGCTTCCTGCTGGTTTCTTCCCCAGTTTGGCTATGGAGCCTAGAATCACTGACACTGTTTTATCATCCCAACCACAGAAAACCACAGGACCAGCAGCTTATACTTTCCACCACAGTAACAGTAGCTTGAGGAGTGGTAGGGTGTTACTCCTTTCACCCGTGCACTGGACCAACTATGTGCACCTCTGTCTGTCCTTCTATCCATACACACAGTTCCTCTCTATGGTTCTAGCAATGTGTGGCAGATGCCCAGGGTGGGTATCAAGCCTGTGCTTCAGACACTCACCTGGCTGATGAGTGTGTGTGCCACTGTCTGTCCTTCTATCCATGCACACAGGTCCTTTTTATGGTTCTAGCAGTGGGCAGTAAATGCCCAGGGTGGGAAGCAAGCCTACACACCAGACACTCACCTGTCCAACAAGTGTGTGCCACTGTCTGTCCTCAGATTTCTACAGAGACAACATTCCTGATAGAGTGCACAATCCTGTGTTCAATCTAATATGTGTACACTAAATGGACCTAGTAATATGTGTGTGTGTCTGTGTGTGTGTATGTGTGTGTGTGTGTGTGTGTGTGTGTTTAAGAGGGAAATAGACAGAGACAGGGAAACAATAGATATATATGTATGTGCATGTATTTTTGTAATAATAATTAAACAATAGTTTAAAGAATTGAGAGAGAGAGGCATAGAACAATTTGAGCCAGATAAAGAGAGTTCATTTTATGTAAATACACTATTTGTGTATTAAATTCTCAACAAATAATAAATGCAAACAATAAATCTTTAGAAATGAGACATTATTTCATTGCGTTTAAGTCTGATCCAATAATATAAGTGAATAAAATTATTTTAGTTTTGAAATGCTCTAGGAATGTGCTAAACTTCTTTCCATTTCTCTATTCCACCAACCAACTAGAACTTATTTGGATAATGTTACATGTTGTGAATATGTAGATTCTTCTAGGAGGTAAGAAGCAAAACATCTGCTTCTAAGCATTTCCTCTTTCTCTGACTTTTTCACATAACTGTGCTGACCTATACTGGTCAATTCAACACTTTTACAGAAACTTGAAAATTCACAGTTAATAGTCTATTCTTTATAGTTCGATTTTTCTAAAATTTATGATGCACTAGAGAGTTCAATCATTAAAAAAATAAATGCTCGTAAATATATAGAATGCTACAAATTGATAAAAATGATCCAGGGAGATTCACCTTCTGGATGGTAGTATACAATTTGAAATCAGTCTAAATTAATTTGCTTTAAAGAAGCATTTATAGACTGCAGGTGAAGACTATTTAGTTGCACAATTGTCAAAATGTAATATGCTTAAGATTAAACTGATGTGTTTCATTAGCATAGATGCTCCATCCCTACCCAAAGAGACAGCAATTAGGAAAATTTTCAGTCATGCAGTCTGTGATATTAGACCCTATAAAATAGATGCTGCTCACATAATCTTAATACTTAAATTTCACAATTCACTCACTATGACTTGGAAAATTGTGAGATAAATTCTGATTAAACCATTGTTTTATTTTTTTATCAAGTCAAATTGTGCATACTCAAGCAGCGTTAGTTTTATCTAGAAATAATGTAAATCTCTTAATGAGCCGTAGAATTAACTTACCACTTACTTTCAGACATGGTAATTAATGTATATGGGTGAAAGATATATATTCAAATTTTAGACTAATATAAAATTAAAGGGAAAATATGAACTCCTAAACATATATCGGAGTTCACATACAGTTTATTCCTGGAGAACATAATTCTGGTACATATATGATGTTTATAAAGGCATATTTTGGAGCAGTACAATTCACAGAGAACCACAAAAGCATAAGGACTGCATTAAATAACGGACTGATATAGTTAAATTCTGCCCAAAACAATAAATATTTGCAGGGAAAAACTTTAAAAAGTCTGAGAGAAAGATTCAGGACATGTATGGCAAAATGCAGGAACTGGGGTGGGGAAGGGGGAATAGAAAGAGGATTATGCCTAAATTGAACTGAAAAATGATGTACAAAATACACAAAATGCCAATAAAAGTATTATATTAATAAAAAACTGTAAAAAATTAAAAAAAAATCCCTGTTTCAAACTTAAGTTAAATGAATGCTTCCGTATCACACTTTTTGTTCATTAATTTGTAGTGTGTGTGTGTGTGTGTGTGTGTGTGTGTGTGTGTATGTGTTTTGCCTGCAGATATGTGAGCGATGTGTGGAGGTGTGAAGAGGACATTGAATAGCCTGAAGATGAAGCTAAGGATGTTTGTTAACTGACCACAGGTACAGGGAAATGAACCCAGATGTTCTGGAATAGCACCCATGGTATGTAAGTGCAGAAACATTTCCCTAGTACCAGTTTTCACAATTTAATAACTAAAACACTAGTAGAACCTCCAGCAATAAGGTCTTATCATGACATTCTGATTGGTAAACAAGAGCAGTGGTAATATTCAGTATTTCTTGAGGGTCTATGGGACCCCTGGTCAGCAACTTCAAAAGAAAGCCCATTCTGGACATTGGACTTATTTATTATCCTGTGGGATAATGTCTCATTTCATAGGTAACTCTCTCTCTCTCTCTCTCTCTCTCTATATATATATATATATATATATATATATATATTACTATTATTCTGATAAATAGAAAAAGTCTGAGGAATCACTTATCTCTCACGAGAGAAGCTTCTTTATGCAGCAAGTGGTGATTAACACCTAGATCCACAACTCATGATCAAGTGGAAAGTAAGAGACTACAGGGTTATTATGCTTGAATAGGACATTTGTATTAACCTTCTACCTCCCAAGACTCTAGAATCATTGCAGAAGGGGGAGTACCAATATTGTAAGAGCCAGAAGTTGTGGATGATCACAAGGAAACTGTTTTTCAAACAGCTAGTCAGTTACCAGAATGAATTCATAGCAAAGATGACAGCATGCACAAGACCTACTCAGGCTCAACACACACCAGAAGTTGAAGGCAGATACAAAATAAAACCTAGGTGAGATAGTATCAGCAACTGATGGCTTCTGGGAGGAGTCATTTTTCTTTAAGGGCATGACTCAGATTATGCTAAACAGGTTCCACTGGATTGACCAAGAGTGAAAGGCATTTAAATTAAATCAGTGTATATATATATATATATATCAGATTATGCTAAACAGGTTCCACTGGATTGACCAAGAGTGAAAGGCATTTAAATTAAATCAGTGTATATATATATATATATATATATATATATATATATATATATTCTAATATAGAGTACATATAATTGGGTGGAGTGTGACAAAGAAGGAACAAAGAGGGAAGTTGTCCAAATATGAACAATATTTAATGAATGAAAATCACAAAATAAATAAAATATATTAAAATGTTTTATAAAAATCTGACAACCTATTTCCATGAATATTAAACTATTCTCATTTGGGGAAGGAAATTGAGAATGTTACAAATTACTATATCTTCAAGGAAACTAAGAAAACTTGGACTATGAGCCAATGGTTACTGTTATCCAAACAAATGATAAATTAAGGAATGTGTGCTCCAAATTTCTTGCTCAAACATGATTTATAGCTCTCATTGAGAAACAGAGTACTTTTCTTCTGCAGTAAATTGCACAAGTAGTAAATAAAGTATCACTTTTATACAGGATAATCATCATTTAATCATGTGAGCTTTCATAAATAATGGAGAAATGAAAAATCCAGCTGCAGCCATATCAAACACTGTTTTCCTTTTTAGTACATTTCTATTTAAGGCAGCAAGTAAAAAGTATCTTTAAAAATTAGATATTTTAAATTAAATGCGACTTCTTTATTCAGTGAGTGATAGATATAATATTTGTAACTTTTCAAAATTATTTAAACTTCTAAGTTGTTACTAATGTTTTGGTAGCAATTTACATGTAGTGACAGGTTTTTAAATTTTTTAATAATTTAAAAAATGTATTTATTATTTTCTATGTGTATGAGTGTACTGTCTGCATGTAGGTTGGTGCACCCATGTCATGCAGTGTCATGATGGTCAGAAGAGGGCATTGGATTCCCCTGGAACTGGAGTTAAAGATGGTTCTTAATCGCCATGTTGGTGCTGGGAATTGAACACGCATCCTTGCAAGAGCACTTTTTAAATTTTTTTAATTTATTTTTTATGTGTATGAATGTACTGTCTACATGTAGGTCTGTGCACCCGTGTCGTGCAATGCTGCGGAGGTCAGAAGAGGGTGTCGGATTCCCCTGGGACTGGAGTCAAAGATGGTTCTCAGCTGCCATGTGGGTGCTGGGGATCAAACCCGGGTCCTCTGCAAGAGCAATCAGAGCTCTTAACTGTTAGGCCATCTCTCCAGCCCCTTTTTTTAATTTTAATTTTTTAATTTTGAGCACTTATTGCTTTTAAGCTATCTCTCCAGCCCCCAGTAGTGGCAGTTTTATGTCTATATATTGTTGGCAAGAATCTCATTAAATGTCAATATTTTAATGTTACTTTATGCAATATTTTAATGTTATGCATAGGAAGTAGTGCCTGAACTAAAGTTTTCTACCTTCAAAACCTGCTTGTTATTCTCTATTAGCTTGCAAGATGGTGATTTAACTTTGATAACCTTAAATTATCAGAAGAACCATGTTTTACTTATAGTTCAAGTTCAAAATGTATAGTCCTATTTTCTGTATATTTCTCTACTTTCTAAACATCGAATTAATATGAAAATCCATTTTTGCTTAAAGGAAAAAAATACAAATCCCATTGGAGTATAACATTTTTACCATTTTGATGTTTCTATTACTTTAACTTGTTTAAAATTTGTTGGTCTAGGTTTGATAATTTAGTAAGCATAATCAATTCTATAATATGTACACTCAGAATTTAATGTCACAGAAAAATGTTTTAAAACTATAGCTGGGGAACTCCTATGTCCTAGGAGAGAATCAACTACTATTATTTTGCTAAATTGATATACTAATAACTTTTCTTCCAATAAAGTATCTTGATAGTGATCTTGATAGATTAATACAACTCTTAGTCCTCATCAGGAATGCCCCTTGGAACCACAGTAGGTAATGGTTAATGCTGAATCTTACAACTGGTGAAAGTACAAATAATGTAATCCTCCCATAGATGGATTACAAAAACAAAAGTCCCTACTCCTATCTGAGGAGATTTTGGAAGTTAATGGCTGCTGGAATAAGGAGAGTTGGTTTTGTATGTAGACTTTTCTAGGATGACCAAGTTCCAGTGGCCCCAGGCCCATGCACATATGGTCACCAGTAATTAAACTCAGTAGGCTACAAAGTAAATGAATAAAAAATAAATAAACAAAAGTAAATAGATTCATAAATTTATAAATAAAAATTTAAAAATTTAGGAAAGAAAAATAAGCACATGTATTGGCGAGGGAGCATCTTTGGTGCTGTGGGCGTCTTTGGAGAGAGATAGAAAGTAGACATGGGGTAGAAAGGCAGATGAAGACTGTCAAAGCATGCAGTCATTGTTGTGTGTGTGTTTGTCTGAATGTGTTGTGTGTGTATGTGTGTATGTGTGTTGCAAGCCTGTGATATACATGCCCATTTGCACAGCAGCGACTGAAGAAAATCTCACATCTTATTCTCTCATTCTTTCCTTGCCCTTGTTGAATCAGAGATCCCTCACTGAACTTTGAACAAGCTTTATTCCCTTAACAGACTGTGGTCTCTCCCTGAACCACGGAGCCCCAGCCATTCCCACCAATCACCCTGTCTCTCTTTTCTTCTTCCCAGCACCCCCCTAGAGAAGTAGTTTTTTTATGGGAGCACAAAACACAGCTTTTTATGTGGGTTCTAAGGATGTGCACTATTGCTATTGAGCCATCTAGCCCTTCTACAAATTGTTTCACAATGGCAAACAAGAGTTTTTCTTTTTAATACAAGCAAACGAAATTCAGCCAGTGATCAAAATAACAATATATTTTCTTTTAAAGTTCAGGAAAAGATGGCCTAGTGGTTAAGAGCACAGACTGCTCTTGCAGAGGACCCAGATTAGATCCCCAGCATCTACATGTCGGCTAAGAACCATCTGTAACTCCAATTACCAGAGAACTCCAGTTCCAGGGGAATCCGAGACCCTCTTCTGACCTCTGCAGCATTGCATGACAAGGCTGCACAAACCTACATGCAGACAGTACACTCATACACATACAAAAATAAATAAATTAAAAAAATTAAAGTTCAGGAAGATGAAATATTTCAATTGTTATGTATTTGGCTGTATCTTATAGATTGTATGAATGTACAGAAAGGAAAATAATTTAAAAAATGTATGAAATAATGAGCATGAATATATCTGTCAGAGGTCTAGTTTACAAGAAATAGAAGGGTCTTTTGTTTGTCCGTATGAACTTAAGTAATTTTTCCAAGCATATGAAGAAAGTCTTTGGGATTGTATTGAATATGTATATTAATTTGGGTAGAATGGACTTTTTTTACTCTATTAATTTTTCCAATCCATGAGCATCAGTGGTCTTTCCATCTTCTGATGTCTTATTCAATCTTCTTCTTCAGGAGTTTATAATTTGGGTTGTAGAGATCTTTGGTGTCTTTGGTTAGGTTTGTTCCTAGGTATTTTATTGCTTTTGAGTCTATTGTGATTGGGAAGGTCTCTTTCTATTCCTTCTTTAGTTGCTTGTTGTTGGTGTAAAGAAAGGCTACTGATTTTTCTAGGTTAACTTTGTATGCCAACAATTTACTGAAACTCTTAATAATTTCTAGGAGTTTTCTAGTGGAGTTTTTAGCATCCCTTAGGTAAACTATTATATCGTCTGCAAAAAGGGATAGTTTGACTTCCTCTTTTCCAATTATTAATCCTTTCCTTTCCTTTTCTTTCCTTATTGCCCTAGTCATTGCTTCAAGCACTATATTGAAGAGGAGTGGTGACAGGGGTCACCCTTGCCAAGTTCCTACCTTTAAGGGAGTCCTAACTTTTTTCCATTTAGGATGATGTTAGCTGTGGATTTCTTGCATATGGCTTTGATTATGATGAGGAATGATCCCTCCAGTCCAATTATTTCTAGGACTTTAAGCATGAAAGGGTGATGGATTTTGTTGAAGGCCTTCTCGGCATCAATTGAGATGATCGTGTGGTTTTCGTCTTTCAGTTCATTTATGATACTTATTGATTTATGTATGTTGAATCATCCCTGCATCTCTGGTATGAACCCATATTGATCATGATGGATGATCTTTTTGATGTTGGTCTAGATGTGATTTGCAAGTATTTTCTTGAGAATTTTTGCATCTATGTTCATTAAGGGGATGGGTCTGTAGCTTTCTTTTTCGCTTGTATCTTTGCTTGGTTTTGCTATTAGAGTGATGTTGTTTTCATAAAAGGAGTTTGGGAGAATTCCCTCTGTTTGTATCCTTCTGAACAGTTTGAGTAGCAGTGGTTGTAGGACTTTTTAAATGATTTATAAAATTCTGCCATGAAACCATCTGGACTGTTGATTTTTTTTAGTTGGGAAGTTTTTAATTATATCTTCAATCTCTTCAAATATTATGAGTCTGTTTAAGCTGTCAACCTCATCTTGGTTTAGCTTCAGTAATTCCCAGGATTTCAAATATTCATACATTTTGCTTAGGATTTCAAATTTAGTAGACTATAGGTTTTTGAAGTACTCCTGTATGATTGCTTAGATATTTTCATTGTTTGTTGTGATGTTTCCCCTTTCATCATGAATTCTACTGATTTGGAGTTACTCTTTCTTTCTTTGCTTAACTGGGCAAGAGTTCTGTCTATATTGTTTATTCTTTCAAAGAACTAACTTGTGGATTCATTGATTTTTTTAAAAGACCCCCGAAGAACAAAAGCAACCCTGAGCAAAAACAGAAATACCGGGGGGATCTCTATACCAGACTTTAAACTATACTACTGGGCTATAGTCATAAAACAGTCTGATACTAGCACAGAAACAGACCCATAGACCAATGGGAAAAAAACTGAAGATCCAAACTTGAGCAAAAACTATTTCAGCCAACTCATATTTGACAGCAGGGCCAAAAATACTAAATGGAGGAAAGACACCATCTTCAGCAAATGGCATTGGCAAAACTGGATCACTGCATGTAGAAGAATAAAATTAAGTCCCTACCTCTCACCCTGTACAAAAATCAACACCAAATGGATCAAAGATGTCAATGTGAAACCCAAAACTCTGAAGGTGATAGAAGAAAAAGTTGGCAGCAACCACAAGACATAGGCATAGGAAAAGACTTTCTAAATCAGACGGCAGCTACACAGGACATAAGGTCGACAATTGACAAGTAGGGTCTTATCAAACTTAAAAACCTCTGTACAGCAAAAGAAACAATCAGGGAAGTGAAGAGAAAACCCACAGAATTGGAGGAGGAAACCTTCACTGCTGATACATCTAACAGAGCATTAACTTCCAGAATTTATAAACTACTCAAAAAACTAATGACTCACTCAGAAAATGCAGCAAATAGCTGAACAGAGACTGATCCAGGAAAGTGAGGAGAAAACTCACAGAGAGGGAGAAAACAAACTTTCACTGCTAATACACCTGACAGAACATTAAATTCCAGAATATATGAACTACTTAAAAAACAAAAAAGTAAGAAAACAAATGATTCACTCAAAAGATGGAGTAAAGAGCTGAACAGAGACTTTACAATTGAAGAAATAGAGATGGCAGACAAACATTTTAAAAAGTGCTCATTAGTCAATTAAAGAAGGCAGTTTTACTGATTTTACAAGAGAACACTTCTATAACAGCTGGTTCCAATCTACAGCTGGAGAATGACCTCATCATCCTCTTATTTCTCTTTATTCTATGGGGGGGGAGTTAAGAAAGTCTCTTGTATTAAAACCTTTGCAGCACCTAGAAGGTA
>VZQC01011341.1:160676-206354 GCA_009823505.1 Rhizomys pruinosus | reverse complement strand
TGCTTCTCATCCACCTGTGCCTTTCTAAGCCTAGGGAACAATCTGCGGAAGGGGGGCATGGTAGTTTAGAATGTGAGGGCTTTGATTGGGGGTATATTGGTTGTGAAACTACAACAATATAAGACTGGACAATCAATTGATCAACTTGATTGGTTGGAACATACAAGCGCCCCCCTTTCAGGATGGTGGGATCATGAGCTGTGTGGGTTTGGGCACAACACTGCTTGGCAAATTTGGTTTTACATGAAGGGCATGCTTCTACTCACAACTTATACCTATTGTTAAAAAAAAATGAAATACAAAAACCAAAAACAAACAAGCAGAGAAAGATGCAGAAAAGTTATGGCAGAATGCATGATCTGGGATGGGTAGGGGTGGGGTGGGGGGAAGGGAAGGGGATATATGCCTGAACTGAATTGGAAAATGATGTATGAAATACACAAAGCATCAATAAAAATAAATTAAAAAAAATAAAATAAAAAGTGCTCAACATCGCTATTATTACCCATACCAATTTGCCTGAGCGACCTAAGTGATAACTTTGTTCCTTGCCCTCAGAGGTCAACTAAGTCTCAGGGGACTATGCATGGGTAACATCTCTTGAAATTTCCTACAAATGTGAGTGACAAGTCTTCCTCTGCAGGGAGGTCTTGGAGATCTACTGATGGGACTTCAGCCAGTATCCAGTCTATAAAGAGGAAAGTCTGCTCATGCTTCAAAAATAGAAGCCTGGTCTAGCAAGACGTAACTGTGTCCTCAAGTGGATGGAACTGGTGATTGAAAAGCTGAAATCATACAGGCTATCCCATTCCCTTACCACCCACACAAAAAATACCCTGAGTGACCCCTGAGGACCAGATTCTCAACTGCACTTGAGAAAACACAAACCTTGGTTAATCTAGGCTAACTCTATGAACTTAAGCATCCAAAAGGAAAGTATAACTAGAAATAAACAATCAGTAAGGTCTGAGAAATTGTACTTTAGATATAAAACTTGAGAATCCTCCAAACCTTCAATGCCTGGTGGGGACTACTGAGATATCCAGCTTGTGGACTGAGCAGCTCCTGGGATTGATTTCAAACTCTTTCAACCTCTTCATAGTGTAGACTGGTGTTGTTGGACTACCCAGGCTGTGTCATGGAGGCCAGTGCAGGAAGATCAAGACAGGATGCATGCTCACTGGACCTCATTTTGGTGACCATGCAGGGGAGGGACCCCAGTGTGGAGCACAGGGGCAGGATTGATGGTTGTTTGGGTTTCCCAAGGAGGAATCTTCAAGCAAGGAAAACATGATATCTTTTAGCAGAAAGAAAGAAAGAAAGAAAGAAAGAAAGAAAGAAAGAAAGAAAGAAAATCCCCCCACTCCGGTGGTTTTATATATGTATATGATACAAGTTGGAGAAAATAAATGGAATTTCCATGTTAAAGTATCAGTGTATTTTGATGCTTTTTTGGTATCAAAAGTTTCATTTATGTTATTTTGATGCTGTGTATTATAAAGTTCAACTTAAAATAAAATAAAAAAGTTAAAAAAAAAGAAATAGAAGGGACTGACTTCATAGCCAGATAAGGTATGGTGCCCAGCCTTGCTACCCTGCCAGGGGCCCAAGCTCCCATGTACTGTATCAGAGAGAAGAGCTGTGCTTGCATAGAAAGAAATACAGACGGCCTGCAGACTTAGTGGCCAGGCGAGGAACCTGCGTACAGCTCAAGCTACTGAAACTGTGTTGGAAATGATAAGCTGCTGGTGCTGTGGTTGGGATGATCCAGTAGGAACAGCGTCAGTGATTATAGGCTGCACAGCCAACACTGAGGGAAAAAAATGTCAGAAAGCAGAGTAAGTGATCAACAAGTCCTCCTTATTAACATTTGAGACTAGCACCAAAATCCAAACAACAACAATAAAAATCCACATGCCAAAGACACAACTGAAAAACAACAATTAGAATAAATCTCATAATAAATCCCCACCAAACTCTACCAGTCATTTGGAAGGTTGCTATGAGATCTCCCTGGAAGGAAATCAAGACACTGTATAGATGAACAATTATATACATATTCAAAGAAATCAGAGAACTAAGGGCAGAGACTGAAAACTCAGGAAAAAAATTAGAAGGAAAAAATGACAAACTCTGGAAAGAAGTACAGGAAGAGAATGACAAACTCAGAAAAGAACTAGAAGAAGAGAAAAAACTTCCGAAAAGAACCAGAGGAAGAGAAACATGAACTCTGAAAAGAGCTAGAGGGAGAAAATGACAAACTCCAGAAGGAAGTAGAAACACTGAAATGATCTCAGGCTGAAAGGACAAAAGAAACTGACAAGAGAAACAAGGATCCACAAGAAGAGAATGAAAAGCTCCAAAGGGAAGTGGAAATACTGAAGAAATTATAGGATTAAAGGAAAAAGGAAATTGAATATCCATCCAATCAACAGGAAAGGATGGGAAAAAGCCTCAAAATCAGAATGGATGAAGCAGAAAATCAATATGAGACCTATAGGATAACATGGCACAATTAGAATCTGCAAGTAAAGATTATGTAAATTAAAAAAAAAAGTGGAACAACCAAGAAATGAAGGACACTGTGAAAAACCAAACCTCTGCCTCATAGGGATAGAGGAAGGAGAAGAATCCCAAGACCATGATATTGATCAGATCTTCAACAAAATAATAGAAGAAAATTCTCCAAAACTGAAAAAAGTAAAAGCAATACAAATAAAAGAAGTACATCAAACACCAAACAGAAAATACCAGAAAAGAAATTCCCTATGGCATATCATAGTTAAAACACTAGATGTTCAAAACAAACCAAAAAAAAATATTGAAAGCCATAGGAAAAAACCAACAAGTTACATATAAGAGGCTAGCCATCAAAATTAAAGCTGACTTCTCAGTGCAAATGATGAAAGCAAGAATATGGACCAAATTATTCCCAGAGCTAAATGAATTTAGATGCCAACCCAGATTGCTATACCCAACAAAAATATCAATTATAGTTGAAGGAGAAAGAAAAATCTTTAATGATATAAACAAAATGTAAGAACACCTGACAAAAAAATACTGCTTCAGAAAATACCTTAAGCAATTCAAAGAACAGACAAAAGGAGCAAATATCCCCAGGAAACTAAAGAGAGAACTTAACAAATGCATAACAGCAGAAATACATACCTACTCCAAGAAGGCAAGCAAAAAAAATAAGGTGAAAGGAAACAGCACAAATATCTCAATAATAACCTTAAATATTAATGGTCTAAACTCCCCAATCAAAAGACATACACTGGGAGAATGGATTAGGAAATGCAATACACCTATATGCCATCTGGAAGAAAACAATCTCACTCACAGTGACAGATACCATCTTAGAATGGAAATGATATTCCAAATAAATGGTACAAAAATCAAGCAGGAGTTGCTATTCTAATATCAGACAAAATATACCTCGGAGTAAAATTAAAATCAGAAGAGACAAAGAGGGCCATTATAGCCTTATCAACAAAATGATTATCCAGGAAGAGTTCACAATCTTGAATGTTTATGAACCAAATTCTGGTGCATATAACTTTATAAATACAATCATTCAGGACTCCAAAACACAGAGTAATCTGAGCACACAAATACTGGGGGACTTCAGTCCCTGATTGAGTCCCCTGGATAGGTCAACTGGCCAAAAAATAAACAGAGAGACATTGGAATTGGAAAATACAATACACCAAATGGACCTCACAGATAACTACAGAATATTCCACCCAAACACCAGAGAATATACTTTCTACTCAGTGCCCCATGGAAATTTCTCCCAAATCAACCACATACTGGGACACAGAAGAAATCTCAACCAATGCAAAAGTATTGAAATTATTTAAGGCATCCTATTAGACCACAGTGCATTAAAGCTCAATATGACAATCATGATAAGCTCTACTAACTACAATACATGGAGACTAAATAACAAATCCTGAATAATGAGTGGGTCAGGAATGAAATAAAAAACAAAATAAAAGCATTCAAGGAACTAAACAAAAAAGGCAATACAACACAACAAAACCTGTGGGATATATTAAAAGCAATCCTAAGAGGGACAATTATAGTCATAATTGCCCACATTAAAAAAAAAACAGAAAGGTAAAAAATAAACAATCTAACACTGCAGCTAAAAACACTTGAGAGACAAAAACAAATGAACCCTAAAACAGACAGGAAAAAAAGTCACACAAAAAATTAAAGGAGGAATCAATGAAATAGAAATAAATAAAACATTACAAAAATATCAATTAATCAAAAAGCTGGTTCTTGGGGGTGGAGAGATGGCCTAGTGGTTAAGAATACCAACTGCTCTTGTAGAGGACCCGGGTTCAATCCCCAGCACCCACATGGCAGCTGATAGCCATTTTTAACTCCAGTTCCAGGGGAGTCCAATGCTCTCTTCTGACCTCCACTGCATTGCACAACACAGGTACACAAACCTACATGCAGACAGTACATTCATACACATAAAAATAAATAAATAAAAAACCCAGTTCTTTGAAAAGATTAACAAAATAGACAAACCTCTAGGCCAGCTATCCAAAAGAAAGAAAGAGCAATTCCAAATAAATAGCATTTGTGATGAAAGGGGAAACATCACAACAGATAAAGATCCAGACAATTATATGAGAATACTTCAAAAAACCTACACTCTACTAAATTTGAAAACCTAAGAGAAGTGGATGAATACCTGAAATCATGGAAGTCACCAAAGCTTAACCAAGAAGAGATTGACAGCTTAAAGAGACCAATAATACTTGAAGAAGTTGAAGATATAATAATAATAATATTCTCAACTAAAGTAGCCCAGGCCCAGATGGTTTCAGAGCAGAATTATATAAAGCATTTAAAGAGGTGTTAAATCAATTGTTATTCAAACTGTTGAAAATATACAGAGGGAAACCTCCCAAATTATTTCTATGAAGCCAGCATCACTCTATTGCCAAAACCAGCAAAGACACAAACTAAAAAGGAAAATATAGAACCATCTCATTAATGAACACAGATGCAAAAATATTCAACAAAATAATTGCAAATCACATACAGACCCACATCAAAATGATCATCCATCATGACCAAGTTGGATTCATACCAGAGGTGCAGGGATGTTTCAATATCCATAAATCAACAAATATCATAAAACACGTAAATGGACTGAAAGACAAAAACCCCGTGATCATATCAATTGATGCAGAAAAAAGCCTTTGACAAAATCCAGCTTCCCTTCATGCTTAAAGTCCTGGAGGGAATTGGACTGGAGGGAACATTCTTCAATGTAATCAAAATCATATAGAACAAACCCACGCCAACATCATCCTAAGTGGAGAAGAATTATAAGCACTCCCCTTAAAGGTGGGAACCTGGCAAATCTTTGCTATCAACACTCCTCTTCAATATAGTGCTTGAAATGCTTGCTAGGGCAATAAGGCGAGAAAGCAAAATTAAAGGAGTACTAATCAGAAAAGAGGAAGTCAAACTATCCTTTTGGCAGTTGATGTCATAGTTTACCTAAGGGATGCTAAAAACTCCACAAAAAAATTCATAGGAATGATTAAAAGTTTCAGTATAGTGGTGGAATACAAAATAAACCTCAAAAAATCTGTAGCCTTACTTTACTCCAACAATAAGCAACAGAAGAAGGACTATAAAGAGACCTTCCCACTCACAGTAGTCTCAAAAAATAAAATGAAATAAAATGCCTGGGAATAAACCTTGCCAAACATATGAAAGACCTCTACAACAAAAATTGTAAACCCCTGATGATGGAAATTGAAGAAGATATCAAAAGATGGAAAGACATCACATGCTCATGGATTGGAAAAAAATAATATAGTAAAAAAATGCCCATTCTTCCCAAATTAATATACATATGCAATGCATTCCCAATCAAAATCCCCATGAGCGTTTTCACAGACTTGGAAAAAAAATCCTTAAATTCATATGGAAAAATATACAACCCTGAATAGCTAAAGCAATCTTGAGGGAAAAGGGCAACAGAGGGGGGATTATTTACCAAACTTCAAGCTATATTACAGTGCCATAGTAAAAAAATAAAGTAAAAAAATAAAATAAGCCTGCCACTGGCACAGAAACAGACCCATTGACCAATGGAACAAAAGTGAAGAGCCAAACTTTTTTTTTTTTTAATTTTATTTATTTCTGTATGTGTACGAATGTACTGTCTGCTTGCAAGTCTGTGCACCCGTGTCATGCAATGCCGCGGAGTTCAGAAGAGGGTCTCGGATTCCCCTGGAGCTGGAGTTCTCCTGGAATTGGAGCTTCAGACAGTTCTCAGCCGCCATGTGGGTGCTGGGGATCGAACCCGGGTCCTCTGTAAGAGCGGTCGGCACTCTTAACCACTAGGCCATCTCTCCAGCCCGTGAAGAGCCAAACTTAAGGTCATATAATATCAGCCACCTCATATTTGACAAAGGGGCCAAAAATTTCATTGGAGGAAAGATAGCATCTTCAGCAAATAATGTTGGCAAAATTGGATCACCATTTGTAGAAGAACAAAATTAAACTCCTACATCTCACCCTGTACAAAAATCAACACCAAGTGGATCAAAGAACTCAACCTGAAACCCGAAATCCTGAAGGTGATAGGAGAAAAAATTGGCAGCAACCTACAAATCATAGATGTAGGAAAAGACTTTCTGAATCAAACAGCAACAGCACAGAAATAAGGTCAACACATGACAAGTGGGACCTCATCAAATTCAAAAGCTTCTGTACAGCTAAAGAAACCATCAAGGAAGTAAATAAAAATACCACAGAGTGGGAGAAAACCGTCACCACTGGGACATCTCACAGAGCATTAACATCCAGAATATATAGACTACTTTAAAAACAAAGAATTAAGGAAAAAAATGACCTACTCAAAAGATGGAGTAAAGAGCTGAACAGAGACTTCACCAGTGAGAAAATAAAGATGGATGAGAAACATCCTTAAAAAGTGTTCATCACTGTTAATAATTAACGAAATGCAAATTAAAACCACCTTAAGATTCCACCTTGCCCCAGTAAGACTGGCCAAGGTCAAGAAAACCACAGACACCAAATGCTGGAGAGGTTTTGGGGAAAGCGGAACACACATCCACTGCTAATGGGAGTTAAACATCTATGGAAAGCAGTATAGAGAATCCTTGAAAGAATCAAGATGAGCCTACCACCTGACCCCAGTCATACCACTCCTGGTTATATTCCCACAAGACTCTTCCTACCACAAAGATACATGCAAAGCTATATCATTGCCCCTCTCTTCACGAGATAAAGAGCTGGAAACAACCCAAAACCCCTCAAGTAATGCCTGGATACCAAAATGAGGTCTATCTACACAGTAGTGTTCTATGCAATGGTAAAGAAAGATGACATAATGAACTTTGATGTAAACAGATGGAACTCGAAGCCATTATGCTGTGAAGTAACAAGTCCCAGAAAAAAAATAAAAGGTGAATGGTTTCCCTCATTTGTCGATGCAAACACCAAATCTCCAGTTGGCAGGCAAGCTGAGCAACTTTATTATTATATTACTTTGTATCTGAAAGCAACTGTGCTGTTATAATGTGAACCTCCTTATGTGCCCTAGAGTTGACATACCATTTATATTCAGACAATGTAATTACCATATATGGGTGGAAGATACGAATTCATATTCATATTTCATATAGAGAAATATAAAATTAAAGGGAAAAAAGTGAACTTTTTTCTAGAAATAAGCTAACTTTTTCTCTAGGAATAAGCTGTTAATTCCATAATATATATTATGGAATTAACAGCTTATTCCTAGAGAACATTATATATATATAGATATTATTAAGAATATATATAGTATATACTAGGAATAATTTGGAGTAATACAAAGTGGAGGGAGCAACAAAAACATAAGGATATAAGGACTGGGCAAAAGAACTTACTGATACAGTTAAATTCTACCCAAAACAACAGGACTCCAGAAAAAAATCCTTGGAAAGACTGAGAGAAAGATGCAAGACGTGTATGGCAGAATACATAAACTGTGTGGGTGGAGGGGCAGGAAGAAGGGAATGTATCAAAATTGGACTGAAAAATGATGTAAAAATTAAGTTAGCACTTGTAAACTTGCCCAACTTGCAGGTATGGTAACTCATGCCTATCCTGTTTCCTGCTAATATAGACTGTATTTGATGGCTTCTACAAGCACCTTCACTTCTAGCACTCAACAATAAATAAATAAATGCATGGTAGATTTTGTCAAAGACAAAAAAACATTAGAAGAAACCTAATTGGAGGACCTTATGGATCAAAGCAGTTTTCTAAACAGACATATTGCATCCCACATCTACTATACATTAGATTCCCACTAAAACACCAGGAAAGAACAGCCCCATGTGTTAGCCTGTGCTCATGGTGTTTCTGTCTTCTGTAAGGCATATGAATCATACTCTGAATTTGCCACCACAAGAAATATCTAAAAAAAAAATCCCACTTTTCTCTAAATTGTCTTTCTTCTCTATTCAGTTTTCTAATATTTTTAGGCTTTGTTGTCTCTACTTTTCCCATTCTCTCAGCTCATGCAATAACAAACAAAATAAGTCTCTAAATCCTTCAACAGGATTTTCCCCGGAAGCTACAGAAGGATCACTGGGAGCAGAAAAAGACAAGCTTTTATGTTGGTTACTTAAGAACAATTGGAAAGTTTACAGCTAGAACTAAAATTTCTTGAGTATAGTTCAAAGTACATTCCTCCCCCTGAGCACTTCAACAGTGTACCATAAACCAACTGCCACTTTTGCTTCCGATGTGGAGCTGGGAACAGGATTGATAAGTGTTTAGCAGTGCATTCTTACTTGAATATACCAGGTTTTCTTCTTGGCCATATCCTAATTAGCAATGATATTTTATCATTTGCTACATATCCTACTATTAAATTGTGGATAGCTTAATTGTTGCCTAAGTAGCATGTGAAATTTCTTGGGGTTTAATGTTTTATCTTTGCTTTTGATGACATTTTTAACTCCAATATTACTTCCATTACTACAAGTTGAACATAGATAACAACAATTCATTATATTATATCCCAAAAATGCTTAGCTCATTCTACCGGGTCTATCCTAAATTTGTGACCTTTGTTTCTTCCTCATATAGCATAATAAGTTCATATATACACATGTTATGATGGTTTAAATATGTAATATGGGTTAGGCAAAGAGCTAAGAATGTAGAAATTTCACTTTGTTCATTACTTAAGCCATAATTTAGTATATATCCAAATCTCTAGGAAGTATTTAAAAGAAATTATTTATGGAAAGGGAAAAAACTGGTGAAAAGATCAACACATAAACCTGTGGTATACTACCTAATATACAATGTTTTTGAAAAAAATTAAATTACCACATTGTTTTCTAGATATTTCTATCTAATATTTAATATAAATATCAACTCAAGATTTAAATTGACTTACTCTGTGATCCCAACCATTAAATATTATTCTACCCACTTTGTTCTATTGTGGTAGATATTTTTTCTCCTTAAGGATTAAGATATATAATCATTAATAATATTATTGTGTAACCGGTATTAGTACCAGAAGCATTTCAAATAACCATTTCTAAGGATTTGTTCCATCCCAAGTTCAATTAGGTCAATTCTCTATGAATAGAACATTATACTTCATGCCATTTAAAAAGGTCAATTTGCCTGCTGTTTTAAATGTTATTCACAAAGTGCTGATACTTTCAAATAAATTTATGTTTTTGAAATTATGGGGACTGAGCAGAAGACTCAGCAGGTAAAGGTGCTTGCTACCAAGGCTGAACACCTGAATGCATTTGATGAAAACCACATGATGAAAAGAAAGAACTTCCTCCCAAAAGTTGTACTCTGACTTTCACACATGCATCATCACATGTATGATTATACACACACACACACAAACACACACACAAACACACACACACAAGCAATACTTTAGAAATAAAGAATAAAAATTTAAATATCTAAAAAATGCCCATATATTATTATTGAAGTTAAACTTTTATTATTTGGCATCAATACCACAATCACAATATTTGTCTCCATGAAACATGTGTTTACTTTTTCATGTAAAAATTAAAATTACTGTTTATTGCATAAGGAGATTCACTATTTTAAGTGGTGTTGTCACAAATAAATTGACCTTTGCCAATGAATCACATCATATCAGCACTCAGGTATGTGAGTCAGATAAAACTCAGGAAGTAACATGCAGAAAGAAAAACAAATATGATAGAAGAGACACTCAGGAAGAAGCAGGGTGACAGTGGGAGAAGTTGAGAGATGTGGGAATTTGGGGTAAAATGACTAAAATCTATGACAAAAACTGAAAACAAAACAAAATTAATTACATTATATATCATTTAAATTGATGTAACTTGGTGAAAATGGCAAGGAGACAATCAAGTATAAAATTGTTTTACATAGTGTAATGCATATATCTTTCACTTAACAGAAAAAATAAAATAATACTAGGGGATTACTCCATTAATGAAAGATATTTGTAGAATAAATCCCGAACTCATATTTAGATACCTTTTTTTCTGACACTCTAAATTCTTCCTAACAGCTACTACAGATATTAAGAAATTAAAACAGGTTTATGGGGAAAATTTGTATGAGCATTGATCTATGTAATAAAGAAAGAGGTATGCATTGGAAGTAGCAAAATATAAAAAGTTCTACTCACTTTAATGACAGAGTGGCTCTCCTTTGCTTTTCCTTCCTGGGTCACTCTCAAAATTTGACTCATGTTTAATGATTCATCCAAATAAAATATTATTTTAATTCCTAAAAATAAATATTCATATACTAATAGATATTTCTATGAAGTTATTACATTCTTGCACCACAGTTTGGTGGAGAAGATAGTCTATGAGCATGTAGAATAGAATGAAGCTTTTATGTAAGTACACTTTTTCAAATAAGAAAATATGATGAATCAATATATATTGAAGTCTACTCAGTCACAGCATCTGGTGTATTCTAAACTTGTGTACATATTAAAAATAAAAAAAGCAAAAGTTATTTTTGTATCATGATAAGTGTTGATTGTGCATTTTCCATTACACACCTGAAAAGTGTATAATCTAAGCACTATTATTTTAGTTTACATATTTGATGTATATTATATTTGGAGTATCATACATTGTGAAAATCATATGGAAAATAAGGATCAGTTTTAATTTCTATATCACCAAGAATATTGTAGGTATATGAAAGTGTTTCATACTCTTTAGTACATAAAACTATATTAAATTCAAACAATCAAATCTGTACATGTAATACAAACCTTTCAAGATGGAGCCCATAACTAGCACTTTTAGCAGGACTACTCTATAGCCTGTAATAAGTGCAGCCCATGGCTACACTTATTACAGGCTATAGAGAGAACTTACATATTTTAGGATAACTAGATATAATATTAAACCAATTCGTAATGAATTATTGTTTCACCTGCCATTAGTGCATATCTGTGCTTTCAGCAGACAACCTTCTCACAACAAATGACTACTACAGAACTCTGTAACTTGTCAACATGTAGTTAATATGAGACCAAAGAGTTTTAACCAATAAATGGAGAAACTTTATCTTACCCATTCCTCCCAAGGCCCAGGAATCTCTCTCAAGACATGGAAAGAATGGAAAGATATTTGTGTCAGAGATATGAGATGAATACACAAAAACATGTTTCTGTAAAATAATAGGGCAGTTGCACTTATTAACCCACAGACTTTGTGACATCATGCAAAAGACCTGTGAAAGTCAAAGACAGACAGCAACACAGCATGGGTGGAGGAAGTGAATAAGAAACCATAGCCCTAGCTGAGGAACTATTGGCAATTAGAGTAAGGGGTATCAGTCTTCTTTAAGAGCAGGATTGATCAAGATACAAGGAATAGGCTTACACCCAAGAAAATTGGGGAAACAAAAATTACAGTTGTAAAAATAATAATACCAGGGGCTAGAGAGATTCCTTGGTGGTTAAGAGCAGTGGTTTATTAAAAGAAGAGCCTGCATCTAATCCTATCGCCCACATCTGTTAATTCCAGGAAATTGACACCCTCTTCTGAGCTCTGAGAATTGCATGACGTGGGTGCAGGTACACTCATGCAGGCAATATATTCATACACATAAAATACTTAAAAACTAAAACACAAAACAGGTGGGTAGGAAGGTGTTAGTGGAGTTTGAATATAATCGAAATACATTGTATGAAACTCATCAAGGAATTCACAAAACATTTTTGTAAAATGATTCATTAATATATGTGATTCATAATACTAATTTATAATGCTATCTATACAGGTAATATATAGTCTTGCACATTTAAAAATCCTCTTACTCTTTATCCACTCTCACATTGATGCCATATAAAATGAAGTAGCAAGTGTTAGTAAGTGATATTAATTTGTGTCTTATACAGTAACCAAAATTTTCCAGTCGATAGTCAAGAAATGCCTAGATAGATTATAATGTTTACCTTGAAAAGATCACTCACAATTTGACATAATTCTTTAAATCTTAGGCCAGATAAGTCATTTCTTATTAATTTTTCAGAATAAGACTTTTTTAAGGACAAAGGTTTTGGTAGAGTTTAGATAAAACTATAGACCCATTTCACAAATGAACATGGATGCAAAAATTCTCAACAAAATACTTGCAAACCACATACAGCCACATATCAAAAACATAATCCAGCATGACCAAGCTGGATTTATACCAGAGATGCAGGAGGGTTCAACATACATAAATCAATAAACATCATAAAGCACTTAAACAGACTGAAAGACAAAAAACACATAGTCATCTTAATCAATGCAGAAAAGGCCTTCAACAAGATTCAGCATGCCTTCATGTTTAAAGTCCTAGAGGGAATTGGACTGCAGGGACCATTTCTCAACACAATTAAAGCCATATACAATTAACCCACAGCCAGCATTATCCTAAATGGGGAAAACTAGAAGCATTCCCCTTAAAGTAAGGAACCCAGCAAGGCAGCACCCTATCCCCAATCCTCTTTAATATAGTGCTTGAATGCTTGCAACAGCAATAAGACACGAAAAGGAAATCAGAGGAATACTAATTGGAAAAGAGGAAGTCAAACTATCAAGCCATTTTTGTAAATGACTTGATAGTTTACCTAAATGTTGCCAAAACTCCACCAGAAAACTTCTAGAAACTATCAACAGCTTCAGTAAAGTGCTTGGATACAAAATTAGAAAAATAGATAGCCTTTATTTATACCAATAACAAGTAAGGAGAAGGAATACAAGGGGATTTTCCCACTCACGATAGTCTCCAAAAAATAATCTAGGAAAAAATCTGACCAAACACACCAAAATTCTCTACAAAGAAAATTTAAATCCCTCAAGAAGGAGATTGAGGAAGATAATAGAAGATGAAAAACCTCACATACTCATGGATTGGCAAAATCAATATAGTAAAAATGACCATCCTACCCAAAGTAATATACAGATTCAATGCAATCTTCATTATAATCCCCATGAGCTTCTTCACGGACCTAGAAAAAAAAATCCTAAAGTTCATACGGAGAAATGAAAGATCCCAGATACCCAAAGCAACCCTGAGCAATGGGGGGGGGGTTGTCATACCACACTTCAAACTATTTTACAGGGATATAGTGATAAAAACACCGTGATATTGATCTAAAAACAGCCTTGTACATCAATGGAAAAAAATTGAGGATCCAAACCTGAGCACACCAAATTTCAGCCACCTTATATTCAACAAACGGACCAAGAAGACTCAATGGAGGAAAGAGAGCATCTTCAGCAAATGGTGTGGACGTAACTGGATCACCACTTATAGAATAAAACTAAACCCTTACCTCTCACCGTATACAAAAATCAACTCCAAAGGTATCAAAGAATTCGATGTGAAGCCTGAAACTGAAAATTATAGAAGAAAACATTGGTATTAACCTACAAGACATAGGCATAGGAAAAGACTTTCTAAATCAGACAGTAGCTATATAAACAATAAGGACAACAATTGACAAATGGGACCTTATTAAATGCAAGCGCTACTGTACAACAAAAGAAACAAAGAAGAGAAGAGGAAACCCACAGACTGGGAGGAAACCCTCACCAGTAATACATCTGATAGAACAGTACCATCCAAAGTGTATAAACTACTCAAAAAACAAAGGAGGAAAAAAACAAAAGACCAACTAAAAAGATGGAGTAAAGAGCTGAACATAGATTGACAAATTAATAAGTAAAGGTGGCTGATAAACATCTTAAAAACTGTTCAACATCACTAATAATTAAGGAAGAGCAAATTAAAACCACCTTAAGATTTCATCTTACTCCATTAAGACTAGCTATTATCCAGAAAATAAATGATACCAAATGCTAGAGAGATTGTGGGAAAAGGGGAACACTCATCTACTGCTGGTGGGAATGCAATCTCATGCAACACCTATGGAAAGCATTGTGGAGAACTCTCAAGATACTGAAAATGAGCATACCACATGACCCAGTCATACCACTCCTGAGTATATGCCCACAAGACTCATTCTATCACAGAGATACACACACATCTATGATTATTGCAGATTTCTTCACAATAGCAAAGAGCTAGAAGCAACCCAAGTGTCCCTCAACTGACAAGCAGAGAAAGAAAATGTTATACATCTACACAAGGGAATCCTATGCAGTGGTAAAGAAAGATGACATCATGAGCTTTGCTGGTAAATGGATGGAACTTGAAGCCATAATGCTAAGTGAAGTAACACAGTGCCAGAAAAACAAATGATGAATATGATCCCTCATTTGTGGTTGCTAGTACCAAATCCCTAGTTGAAAGGCAAGCTGAGAAAAGTTAATGATGTATTTCTTTTTAACTGTTATAATGTGAATTCCCTAACGGGCTCTAGAATTAACTGACCACTTGTTTTCAGACTTAGTAATTGTGGTATATATATATATGGAGGGTATGTATTCATATATTAGAGTAACATAAAACTAAAGGGAAAAATGTGAACTCATAAATAATTAAATATTGCTTATTAAAATCTTCATACAGAAATATATTTATAAATTTATGATGGTAGAATATATTAACTTGGTTTTGGCTGAGGAAGATACTTGAACATTTCTTAATAAGGAAAGTTCATTTTCCTTCAAAAATGGATGAAAAATTCACATTTAGATTGAAGACAACTCATTCAGCAAAGGTTTCCTCTAACTTCCACTTGTGCACTATCACACTCATGTGCTATATATACAAGTCTCTCTCAAACACACACACTACTAGTAAATAAATTCAAGAAGAAATGTATTTCTTTATCATAAAAATTAAAAATTTAATTAAAAAACCCTGTATAATATTTTCTAATTCCAAGAGGGAAACATAATTTATTATAACTATTTATGAATTTGTAGTAGATTAAGGAAAATCAATTATACAAATAGTGGGTTAACATTTGGTAGGAAAATATAATACCAAACAAAGAAAAAACAATGAGGAATTCATGAAATTCCTTCTAATAAAATTGTCAATGAAATATGTCAAGAAATATCAAAATAAATTATACTTTAGTATATTTCAATGTACATATTTTTTAATTTTTATTTATTTTTAAGGGATTCACAACATAAGAGCACAGTTGTTTTCATATCATAGTAATGTTGCTCAGTTTGACATACAATTAGGTAATTGGTGCTAGCATGCACAGATGAAGGATACCATTTGTCATTTGTTTTTCTGGCACTGTGTTACTTAACATGATATCTTCTAGCTCCATCCATTTACTTGCAAAGCTCATGATATCATCTTTCTTTACCGCTGCATAGAACTGCACTGTGTACATGTACCACATTTTCTCTATCCACTCATCAGTTGAGGGGCACTTGAGTTGGTACCAGCTCTTTGCTATTGTGAAGAGAGCTGCAATAAACATGGTTGTGCATATATCTCTGTGGTAAGCTGAGTCTTTTGGGTATATCTAGGAGTAGTATGGCTGGGTCAGGTGGCCAGCTTATTCCTAGTCTTCCGAGGGTTCTACTCACTAATTTCCATAGTGGCTGTATGAATTTGCATTACCAACAGCAGTGGATAAGTGTTCCCCTTTCTCCACAACCTCTCTAGCACTTGGTATCATTTGTTTTCTTGATCCTAGCCAGTCTTATTGGAGTAAGATGATATCTTAAAGTGGTTTTAATTTGCATTTCCTTAATTATCAATGACATTGAACACATTTTAAGATGTTTCTCAGCCATCTCTAATTCCTCACTTGTGAAGTCTCTGTTCAGCTCTTTGCTCCATCTTTTGAGTGGGTCATTTGATTTCTTTCTTCTTTGTTTTTTGAGTAGTTTATATATTCTGGAAATCAGTGCTTTGTCAGATGTACCTGCAGTGAAGGTTTCACCCACTCTGTGGGTTTTCTCTTCACTTCCTTGATTGTTTCTTTTGATGTACAGAAGCTTTTGAGTTTAATGAGGTCCCATTTGTCAATTGTCGATATTAAATCTTCTGCAGCTGCTGTCTGATTTAGGAAGTCTTTTCCTATGCCTATGTCTTGTGGGCTGTTGCCAACTTTTTCTTCTATCGCCTTCAGAGTTTGAGGTTTCACTTTGAGGTCTTTGATCCATCTGGAGTTGACTTTTGTACAGGGCTAGAGGTAGGGCATTAATTTCATTTTTCGATAAGTGGTGATCCAATTTTGCCAGGGCCACTTGCTGAAAATGGTGTCTTTCCTCCACTGTGTCTTCTTGGCTCCTTTTTCAAATATGAGGAGGAAATTGTATGAACTCAAGTTTGGATCTTCAGTTCTGTTCCCTTGGTCAACAGGTCAGTTTTTGTGACAGTACCAAGCTGTTTTTTATAACTATAGCCCTGTAGTATAGTTTGAAATCTGTTATAGAGATCCTCCCAGTATTGCTCTTTTCACCCAGAATTTTTTCCAAGCCTGTGAAGAAATTCTTGGGGGGAATTTAATTAGGATTGCATTAAATCTGTACAAGAGTTTGGGTAGAATGGACGTTTTTACTATACTAATTTTCCCAGTCCATGAGCATGGAAGCTTTTTCCATCTGGTATCTTCTTCAAATTCTTTCGTCAGGGGTTTAAAAAAATTTTAGAGATCTTTGGTGTCTTTGGTTAGGTTTGTTCCTAGGTATTTTATTCTTTTTGAGGCTATTGTGAGTGGGAAGATCTCCTAGTATTCCTTCTTCAGTTGATTGTTGTTGGTGTAAAGAAAGGCTACTGATTGTACCAGGTTAATTTTGTATCCTGCCACTTTACTGAAACTCTTAATCATTTCTAGGAGTTTTCTAGTGGTATTTTTAGCATTCTTTAGGTAAACAATCCTATCATCAGCAAAAAGGGATAACTTGACTTTCTCTTTTCCAATTAGTACTCCTTTAATTTCCTTTTCTCACTTCATTGCCCTAGCAAGTGTTTGAAGCACTACATTGAAGAGGAGTGGTGACAGGGGGCAGCCTTGCTGAGTTCCTACCTTTATGGGGAATACTTCTATCTTTTCTCCATTTAGGATTATATTGGCTGTGGGTTTCCTCCATATGGCTTTGTTAATTTGAGGAATGATCCCTCCAGTCCAATTCCCTCTAGGACTTTAAGCATGAAAGATGCTGGATTTTTTTCAAAGGCTTTTGCTGCATCATTGAGGTGATCCTGTGGTTTTCGTCTTTCAGTCCATTTATATGCTTTATGATATTTATTGATTTTTGTACATTGAACCATCCCTGCATTTCTGGTATGAATCCAACTTGGTCCTGATGGATGATCTTCTTGATGTGGGTCTGTATGCAGTTTGCAAGTATTTTGTTGAGAATTTTTGCTTCTGTGTTCATTAATGAGATGGGTCTATAGTTCTCCTTTTTGGTTACATCTTTGTGTGGCTTGGGTATTAGAGTGATGCTGGCTTCATAGAAGGATTTTGGGAAATTTCTTTCTGTTTGTATACTTCTGAACAATTTGAGTAATAATGATTATAAGTTTTTTTGAAATGTATTTTTAGAATTCTGCTGTGAAACCATCTGCCCCTGGGATTTTTTTAGTTGGGAGGTTTCTAATTACATCTTCAGTTTCTTCATATATTATGGGTCAGTTTAAGCTGTCAATCTCTTCTTGGTTGAGCTTTGTTGATTCCCAAGATTTCAGCTATCCATTCATTTCTCCTAGGATTTCAAACTTAGTAGAGTATAGGTGTTGGGAGCTGCGGAGTGCCGCGTCTCAAAGATGGCACCGGTTTCCACCTCCCACCCCCACGGGGGTGAGCGCTCCATGCAGCAAACATGTCCTTATTTGGTTTGGCCTTGCTGAAGCCCTCTGTTCCACATAGAGATATCCTATCCTTGAGACCCACGTGGTGGAAGTTGATTGGTTGTGACATGCCTTATAGGTGGTGAACCAGGAAGGGAATGAGGAGAGAGCAGATGTAAGGTTACCCGAATAAACTGCTTGAGGAAGATCGCTCTCGTGTCATGTCTTCTTTCGCTGGACGAATGGGGACGCGACAAGTGGTGGCCCAGAATGGGGATCCTCGCTTCTGATCAGAACCTCAAGCAGTCGGGGTAGCGCCGGAAAGTCCCCAGGTAAGGAGGGACGATAAAGGTCGCGGTGAGTGACAAGTCAAAGACCGCGGTAAAGCGGCAAGGATAAATTCGCTGTTTGGTGAATCAAAACTGAAAGCTCATGGATTTGCGAGCCAAAATCAGTAGATGGAAGTATATCTACTTCTTGCTGGGAGTCTGGTTGCTAGTTTTCTTTTTGGGGTGATTGTTTTCTTAGTATTCTGCAGGGCATGTCCCAAAGGAGTTAACATGGGGAACTCACCGACCCACCCAATTTTTTATGCCCTCAAAGACTTGCTTAAGGCAAAGGGGCTAAAACTTAAAAAGGAAAAATTGATTAATTTTTTGACAGAATGTGATCTTATTGCCCCTGGTTCTTAGTGTCATGGAGTTTGACAGTAACAAGCTGGGATAAATTGGGGAGAGATCTTGATTTTGTGTGGGAGCAAGGCACGCTTAAAGCTGGTATCCGCCCGATATGGAGGCTGGTGCGTGCCTGTTTGGGGGATCAAAAGTGCTGTCCAGCATTGGAAAGAGGGCAGGCAGCCTTGGAGCAGTTACAGGAAGAAATATCAAAAGGAGATAGTCAAATGGTAGAGAAGGAAGTGACCCATCTTGAAAGTTCAGATTCAGATCAGAGTGAACTTGAGGACAAAGAGCAGGATATGTCAGCTGATGAGTTGGAGAGTTTGGTAGAAAGCATGAAGCAAGTGAAGGTTAGCATACAGCTGGCAGGCCCGGGACCTCCATTACTGCCAATGGCCCCTGGACCCCCTCCTCCTTTTGCGGTACCTGGCACTTCGTTTCATCCGGAGTGCTGGAGGGAGGTAGCCACTCAAAATCCAGCTCTATGTTTTCCATTTTCTGATTTTGTGGCAAGAATGGTGGAAGCAGCAGGAAAAGTATTTGGTGACCCTGACACTGCCATGCTGCTTGTTAAACAATTGGTATTTGAACAATGTACAAAGGAGTGTAGGCAGGCAATAAACTCTTACAAAAATAAAGGCTTTGAAGTGTGGATGAAGGTCTGTCAGGAATTAGGCAGCCCTCTTACCAATTCTGGCCTAGTGGCTGCAGTCTTACAAATGGCAAAAGGGCAGATAGGAATGGGGCGGCCGAGGGTGCTTAAACAAATGGTAATTATGGGGCCCATGCAGCGGGGGCTTCCTTTGCCCTCAGCAATTCCAAGACACTGGCCCGTTATAATTATAGACATAAAAGATTGCTTCTTTTCCATTCCCCTTCACTCTCAAGACACGGTAAGATTTTCTTTCACTGTCCCCTCTATAGTCATAACAGTGTTTCAGACCTTTAATGCTCCTTTCATCCTGATTTCTGACAGCCAATATGTTGTTAATATCCTAAAAAAGCTCGAGGTAGTAGGAAAGATCAATCTCAGGTCAGCCATCAGGTCTCTTCTGCGTACTTTACACATGCTAATTCTCCAGAGAGAACACCCATTCTTTGTTCCCGGCCTGCTAGCTGAAGGCAATGATTCAGTTGATAAGGCATCCAGAGCTCTGATGTGTTTTCTCTCCTCCCCTCAGGAACTTGCACGCACCTTTCATTCCCGCTTTCATGTTAATTCTAAAATGCTTGCCTCCCGATTTCACATCTCTTGAGCCGATGCTCGCGACATTGTAAAAAATTGTCATCAATGTGCCCCACTTCTGCCGCAACAGTCCCTTGGGATTAATCCCAGGGGTCTCCTCCCATTCATGTCTCTGTTGATACCGCCTCAGGAATTACACTAAAGGAGTGCCTTCAAAAACAAAAGGGGGGAATAGCCTCTGGCTCTCCTCCAAAGGAAAGACTTGCGATTGCTCTTTTTACTATTAACTTTTTAAATTTAGATAAGCACGGGAGGTCAGCTGTGGACAGGCACACACAAACAGACAACACTTCAAAAGGGCTTGTAATGTGGAAAGACATACTTACAGGAAAATGGTATGGCCCGGACCCGGTCCTAACATGGGCGAGAGGAGCTGTCTGTGTTTTTCCTCAGGATCATCAACAACCTCTTTGGATCCCGGAAAGGCTCACCCGAGTGGTTCAAGATGTGGAAGTGTGGGATACTCGTGATGATGGTGCCATGGCCCATGGCGATGACGGAAGAGCTTCGTTGGGGGCTGATGACAGTGTTCCCTAAACCTATCCCAGTCACCCATTCAGCGCAAGTATTCCCCCGCCTTTTTACAACCAATGATAACATGGAGGTCTCTTCTTTTTTTTACCATTAGATGACACATTAGCAGCAGTACAAGAGACCATACACCTGCCCCTAAACGGATTACTGTGCTTCCAACTGATTACTAACATATCCCAGGACAGTGATTGTGTACGTATGCATAACCAGACAGGAGGCTGGTTTGATGCACCCCCTCTGGGGACCAGCCGGTCCAATGCCACATGGCTCAGGGGAGCTTGGCATTTTCAAACCCGTGCCTGTATGCGTATGGCCCCCCTTTGTGTTCCTTGTATATAATGGAAGCTATGAAAGAAATAATGTCGCCTGTGGTAACAGGACTTGTTTCTATGCTTTATGCTGGAATGCTACCACCTTTCCTCTAGCGGTGGTATTCCGTGGCAATCGCAGCATCAGCTGCCGTGGCTACAGCTGCGGCAGTTTTCCTGACGTCAACTGTTCAGACAGCGGCTGCATTTAACAATTTGTCGGCTGGTGTTGCTGAGGCTATGACCAATCAACAGAATATTAATAATCATTTCAAAACAGGCATTATGTCACTCAATTAAAGGGTTGATTTGGTGCAGGATCAGCTCTACGTGCTTATACAGATAGCACAATTAGGATGTGAATTTAAACATTCAGGCCTCTGCGTAACTAGTATTCAGTATAATAACTTTTCCCATGCTGCAAATCTATCTAAACAACTTTCTAGCTATCTTCTAGGAAACTGGTCTGAGCAGTTTGAATGATTGGTGACCCAACTAAGAGTGGAAATAGTGACAGTGAATTCAACGCGAGTGGACCTGGACCTTGCCATCGGACTGTCATCCTGGATCTCAACAGCCATGAATCATCTCAAGGAATGGGCGGGGTTGGGATCCTTGGCATGCGTAATGTTGTTCGTATCTTTCCTCTTCCTGTGGTGTCTTTGTAAAATGAGAGTATCTCGACAGCGGAACATGGCTTTACTAGCACAGGCTTTTGCTGCCATTGAAGATGGACATTCCCCACAAGCTTGGCTCTCAATTATGCAAAAATCTTAAAGGTCGTGTCGCCCCTGAATGTCTTCACGATCCTACTCAGAGACGGGCAACTTTCCTTCTACCTAAGGCATGGAACCCTCAGGGCGATGGGGTATCCTATGACGGGTTTAATGAAGGAATGATCCTAAGACAGGGGGGATTGTTGAATTCAGCCATCTGCGGCCTCGAGACCATGCTCTATTAAAACAAAAAGGGGGAACTGTTGGGAGCTGCGGAGTGCCGCGCCTCAAAGATGGCGCCGGTTTCCGCCTCCCACCCCCACGGGGGTGAGCGCTCCATGCAGCAAACATGTCCTTATTTGGTTTGGCCTTGCTGAAGCCCTCTGTTCCGCATAGAGATATCCTATCCTTGAGACCCACGTGGTGGAAGTCGATTGGTTGTGACATGCCTTATAGGTGGTGAACCAGGAAGGGAAGGAGGAGAGAGCAGATGTAAGGTTACCCGAATAAACTGCTTGAGGAAGATCGCTCTCGTGTCATGTCTTCTTTCGCTGGATGAACAGGGACGCGACATATAGGTTTTTGGAGTATTCTCATATGTTTGTCTGGATATTTTCATTGTCTGTTGTGATATTTCCCCTTTCACCATGATTCTATTGATTTGCAGTTGTTTGTTCTTTCTTTTGGTTAACTGGGATAGAGGTCTGTCTACTTTTTATTCTCTCAAAGAACCAACTTTTGGATTCATTGATTTTTTTGTATTGTTTTCTGTGTTTCTATGTCATTGATTTCTGCTCTGATTTTTGTTATTTCTTCCTGTCTGTTGCATTTAGCGTTCTTTTGTTGTTGTCTCTCAAGTGTTTTTAGCCGTAGAGTTAGATTATTCACTTGTGCTCTTTCTGTTTTTCTAATGTAGGCACCCAGGCCTATAAACTTCCCTCTCAAGACTGCTTTTAAAGTATCTCATAGGTTTTGTTTTGTTGTATTATCATTGTCATTCAGTTCCAAGAATGCTTTCATTTCTTTCTTTATTTCTTCCTTGACCCATTCATTATTCAAGAGTGTATTGTTTAGTCTCCATGTGTTCTTGTAGATAGTAGGCCTTATCTCTATGTTGATATTGAGCTTTATTGTACTGTGGTCTGAATACATGAAATTATTTCAACCTTTTTGTATTTGTGGAGGTTTCTTCTGTGTCCCAGTATGTGGTCAATTTTGAAGAATGTTCCGTGGGGTGCTGAATAAAAACTATATTCTCTGGTATTAAGGTGGAATATTCGGTAGATGTCTGTGAGGTCCATTTGTTGTAGTGTATAATTCAGTTCAGATGTCTCTGTGTTTATTCTTTGTCTGGTTGACCTGTCCAAAGGGCTCAGTGGGGTATTAAAATCCCCTAATATGAGTGCACTGCAGTTAATCTGTGCCTTGAGGTCTTGGAGAATTATCTTTTAAAGTTTGGTGCACCAGAGTTTGGTGCATATATATCCATGATTCTGAAATTTTCATGGTCAGTTGTTCCTTTGATACAAATGTAATGGACTTCTTTTTCTCTTCTGATTTCTTTTACTTTGAAGTCTATTTTAAATATCAATATTTAAATATCGATATTTAAAATAGCACGTGCTTTCTTATTGGTACCATTTGCTTGGAATATTTTTTTTAATTTTATTATTTATTTATTTATTTATTTATTTATTTATTTATTTATTTATGTGTATGAATGTACTGTCTGCATGTGGGTTTGTGCACCCATGTCATGCAATGCCACGGATGTCAGAAGAGGTTGTCGGATTCCCCTGGAACTGGAGTTCTCCTGGAATTGGAGTTATGGACAGTTCTCAGCCGCCATGTGGGTGCTGGGGATCAAACCTGGGTCCCCTGCAAGAGCAGTTGGGGCTCTTAACCACTAGGCCATCTCTCCAGCCCTGCTTGGAATATTTTTTCCATCCTTTCACTTTAAGTTGGTGCCTATCCTTGAAGGTAAGATGCATTTCTTGTAGACAGCACATAGATGGGTTCTATTTCCTAATCCAATCTCCCAGTCTGTCTTTTGATAGGGGAGTTTAGTCCATTAATATTTAAGGTTATATCTGAAAGATGTGTGTTGCTTCCTTTCACCTTATTACCCATTTGCATTTTTTTTTATTTAATTTTTATTGATGGTTTGTGCATTTTATACATCATTTTCCAATTCAGATCAGGCATATTTCCCTTTCCCTTCCCCCCCACCCCCACCCCATCCCAGATCATGTATTCTTCCATAACTGTCCTGCATCTTTCTCTCTTTTTTTTTTTTTTTCATTTTTAGCTATAAGTGATAATCCATGAGTACAAGCATCCTTCATGCAAAACCTATCTGCAGGCTGTTGTGCCCAAACACCTACAGCCCCACCATCCAGTGGGGGGTGACAGGTTGTTTGTTCAATCAAGTTGATCAAATGAGTGTCCAGACTACATTGCTGTAGTTTCACCATTCACCCCAATCGCAGCCCTTACATTCTACCACGCCCCCTCTTCCGCAGGTTGTTCCCTAGGCTTAGAAAAGGGGCACAGGTGGATGAGAGGTAAAACAGTCCACTCTCTCTGGAGCTGTTGACTTGGACTCTGGTCAATTCTGGCTGTTTCCTTTCATGGGCTGACAGTTTGTCCAGGAATAACCTTTCGATCCTACTAATGAAGAACAAGCAATTAGATATATAGGTATTTAAGCAGCACTAATAGTTATGGTAGGTTACTTTAGCATAGACACATGTTTGGATATGTTAATCCATGAATTACAATTTTCCCCCCTGTTAAATATGACAGGGTCTTACTGTGGCTTATAACATCTCCTAACCTGTAGAGGATGTAAGCTTGTGGCATCAGCCATGGGTTATTTCTCCAAGGGGAGAGCCAATAGCCAATTAGATTTGGGATATACAGGCACATGGCTGCCTCTGCTGCACAGTATTTCCAGGCAGGTGAGGTGTAGCTGGTGCTGACGGTGGAGTCTTGCTTGACTCAGGGAGACCCGTATTTGCTTTATTGGTTTAGTGGCCTTTGGTAACACTCTCTGGCATTCCAGAGGCCATCTGTACACTTGCATGTGCGGTCTCAATACATCCCTCCCATGTTAACGTCAGGTCTTCGGCAGCAGGGTCTTATCGCCTCTCCTCCTGCAGGTATCCCAACTTAGGGGCAAGGAGCCCTTACCTTTTGTGGGGCCTTGGATCCCCTGGCCAACATCCCCCTGGTAGAACAATCCATTGCTGATGTCAGAGCTCCTGCATTAATATACTTTGCCTAAGTGCATAGCCCAAGGACTTTAGTATTATATTTGGTTCTGAACAGAGAATAATCCTTTTCACAGTTCTTATGTCTATTAGTCAATTAAAGAAGGCATTTTTACTGGTTTTATAAGAGATTACCTCTATAATAGTTGTCTCCAATTTACAGTTGGAAAATGACATCATCATCCTCATATTTCTCCTTGTCCATTTGCATTTTAATCTAGGTTTCTACTTCTGCAGTTATGCTTCATTAATTTCTCTTTGTAGGTGCTTGAGGATAGTTGCTCCTCTCTTCTGTCCTTTGAATTGCTTCAAGCATTCTCTGAAGGGTTGGTTTTCCAGACATGTATTATTTTTTATTTTTATTTATTTATTTATTTATTTATTTATTATTTTGTATGTGTATGAGTGTACTGTGTGCTTGTATGTTGGTGAACCCATTTCGTTCAATGCCACATAGGTCAGAAGAGGGTGTCTTATTCCCCCAGAACTGAAGTTTAAAACAGTTCTTAGCTGCCGTGTGGATGCTGGTCATTGAACACAGGTCCTGTGCAAAAGCAGTTGGTGCTCTTAACCACTGTGCCATCTCTCCAGCCCCGAGACATGTATTCTATCATCTTGTTTATGTAATGGAAGATTTTTCTCTCTCCTTCAACTATAATCGACATTGTTGCTGGGTATAGTAATCTGGGTTGGCATCTATAGTCCTTTAACACTGGGGATGCTTTGCTCCACGTTCTTCTTGCTTTCATAGTTTGCAATGAGAAGTCACTTATAATTCTGATGGGTTTCCCCTTATATGTACCTTGTTGTTTTTCTCTTGTAGCTTTCTGAATTTTGCCTTTGTTTTGGGTGTCTAACATTTTAACTATGGTATGGCATGGAGAGTTTCTTTTCCGATCTCCGTTTGGAGTTTTATGTCCTTCTTCTACTTTGGTTTGTCTTTTTGTAGTTTGGGGAAATTTTCATCTTTTATTCTGTTGAGATCTGATCAATACCATTCTCTTGGGATTCTTCCCCTTTATCCTTGTGATGTGGAGGTTTGATCTTTTCATAGTGTCCCACGATTCCTGGTTGTTCCACTTTTGTGTATTTTTAAATTTTTCATAATCTTTTACTTGAGGTTTTTATTTGTTCTGTGTTAACTTCCAGGTCTAATATTCTTTGTTCTGCTTCCTCCATTCTACTTCTGAGGCTTTTCCTATTCTTTTCCTCTTGATTAGATGAGTGTTTGATTTCTTTTCTAATTTCATCTTGTGATTTCTTTAGTATTTCCACTTCCTTTTGGAGCTTCTCAACCTCTTCCTGTAGCTCTTTGCTTCACTGTTTGTTTTCCTTTTCTATTTCAATATGGAATCTTTTCAGTGTTTCCACTTCCTTTCAGAGTTTGTCATTTTCTTCCTCTAGTTCTTTCTGGCATTTATCATTGTCTTTCTCTAGGTCCTTCTTGAGTTTTTCATTCTCTGTACTTAGTTCTTTGACTTGTTCTTTATATTCTTTGATTTCTTTGAATATGTCTGCAATTGTTCCTCAGAGATTTGTGTCCTGGGCCATCCCCAGAGGCATCCCACTGTAGAAATCTCCCACAGGGTTGGTAGAGCTTGGTGTGGAATTATCCTGCACCTTTCCCATGTTGTCCTTTCATCGTTTCCCTGGCATGTGAGTTTCTCTTTGCCTGTATTCTTATGTGAATCCCAGATGCCTTCACTGTGTTGAAGGCTTGCTTTGCTTTGTTTGCCTCATTCAGATGCCCTCGTTGTTTGCTTGTTTGCTTGTTTTATTGATTTGTTTTCTCCTTGCTTATGGAGTGTTGACTTGTCTAAGTTTTAGGCTTTCTATTGGAAGTCTAACTCACTCTTCCCTTTCTGTTCTGAATATTCTCCAATGGTCCTATGAAACTCCTGATCTAAGCTCTGTACACTCAAGTCTCACAGTGGCAACATCCCCAACTCTTATACCAGATAGCAGGGAGACTCCACCCCTGCAAGACAATGATTGAATTATCCAAGTGCCAATGAGACACTTATCCAAAAACCCTGTGATAAAATTATCCAACACTCCGCCTGGCTGAAGTGCCTGGCTCCTACCTGAGCTTCAGGTGGTCCTGTGAAATCCCTGATCTAAGCTCTGTGCACTCAAATCTTGCTGTGGCAACTCAATGCACATATTTAAATGATATTTTTAGAGAAACATAGTGCAATATTGAAAGATAAAATGCATTCATAATATTAAAAAACATTTATTAACTTTAGTTTTATAAATAATTTTCCCCGGGAACAACTTACTACACATTATCATGTTGCTTTTCCTTGATTTTGATAGTTTGAGATAAGCATATTCAATATCCCTATTCTCCAGATAACAGCCTAGCATCTTGAAGTCTCAGTTATATCCTGAAATTATTCACTGCAGTAGTTCAAACTGAACCCATGTTAAGCTCTTACTTTCATTTGTTCTTCTGTCATACCATTATGTAATTTATTCATTAGTATTTATTTGAATAATTTATTGTTTTATTTAAAAAACGTATAACTAGTGCTTTTCTTTTATCCTGAAGTAATAATATACTCTTTACAATAACAAGAACAGATTTCTATCTACTCTCATTTCACCACAACAGCTCCCATCAATGCTATTGAACTTGGTATTTCTGCTTTGAATACACTACACTTAGGAAATATAGATTGCTTCTAGAAATGCTAGCTATAGATTTAATTTAAAATTCACATCCTAATCCCTGTCCTATATATAATCTCAATGAAGTTATGACATTAATTTTATTTAAGTTGGAATGATAATCACATTATCATGTTTATGTAAATTATTTTTCTTCATAAACAATTATATTTACAATGATTTTCTTATAGCTTTTTATCTCCTTATCATATCCTTATTTAATACTTTTTTCAAAAATTAGATTATGGTATATCTATTAATTTTGCATGTTTTGCATTTTAATGCCTTTATCTGGAAATTCTCCCACTCTCTGCATTGGTTTCTTATTTCTTAGCACTAAAGCACATTTTTTTCTTGAAGGGAAAAGCTACTTATTATAATTCTAGATCAGCTAGAAGTAATAATTTATTATATTTCTCATTAATTCATGAGTACTATTGAAAAATAATTTTGAATTTGTTTTAAAGTCATGAAGACGATTGAATCATGATAAATCTATCAGGTATGAAAATAACCTTCTTTTTTTTTTTTCTTAAAGGGGATAATGAAATGTTAAATACTGTCAGGCACTGTTTTTTCCAATACTGAGAATTTCAAATTATACATTGCCTATAGAACAATATTTTCCCCTCCTATCCTTTCTCTTCTACTTCCTTTCCTCCCTCCATACCTTCCAAATTCCGTCCTTCTCCCCATCTTTCCTCCATCAATTCATTTACGTCTTCTGTATTTCCTTTTCCATGCTGTACTGAATACTTTTTGTGGTCACCTTGATGGATCTAGATAGAGAGGGCCTCATTTGGGAAATTACCTTCATTAGCTTGGTCTGTGGCCATGTTTATGGGACATTTTCCTGATTAGTGCATGATGTGGGAGGGCTCATTCCAATGTAAGAATTACCACTACTGGGAAGGTGGCCCTATATGGTATAAGAAAACACTTTGACTCCATGGCAACGTCTGGTATTGTCCAGTATTTCAAATAAATATTTCACATCATTTCCACATAAAGGAAATGAGGGAGTACTCTTTATATTTGTCAAAAATTACCTTTCGTATTAGAAAATACACCTATCTGCTTTCTGCTTGTCATATTTTGCCTTTTAATCTTCTTGAGTTTCAAGATACTAATTTTTCAACAATATCACTGCTGTCCTCATTCATAGCATAATTGTGCATGCATACATTAGTAGGTTTAATTTAACATGTAGCCCATATGGGGTAATAACTGTAAAAATCTATGGCATCCTACTTGCCCTGAGTTGTTTATTTAAATATTACACTTTCACTCTCATGAACTCATCAGAAGACTGGAAGATGCTTTAGAAATTGAAAATCCCAGTTATAATTTATCTTGTATACAACCTTGTATTTTGAAGATTTAAAATTGTTAGGTATTAACTACATAATCTAATACGGATTGTAAAAGATGAGAGCCATGTTAATCAGTTTGGAGTTGTTGGCACTGTTGTCCTATTGGCTCATAATTCAGCAGCCATACCTCCACCTCTGCTTTCTAACTTCTCATGCAAGGATAAAGAAAATTGTAAAAATCCATGGAGTTCATACCTAAATCTTCATCATATTCCTGGGTTAGAACTTGCCAAACAGTTTGTGTGTGTGTGTGTGTGTGTGTGTGTGTGTGTGTGTGTGTGTGTGTGTTCTTCAAGCTTCCAGGGCTTTATAAGAAATATCAGTTTCTTTTAGACTCTGATTATACGTGACATAATTATATTATCTATATTGCAAACTATTACCATAAATGGGTAAAATTGCTCTTCTGAAGATATGTCCTGTGCTTTTAGAATTCTGACTTCCACAAATAGTTAAAAAAATAGTCTTTATTTTCGTAAAGACTCAGTATCATTTCTAAACCAGAAATGTTTTGTGGTTTGCTTTTTGTGGTAAAATTACTAAAGAAAAATATAAGAAGATAAAGGAAATTTTCTGCTTAAAAATATATAGTTAATATTTCTGAGTAGGCTAAAAGTAAAATGATTTCAAGATTAAAAAAAAAGAAAACACTGAGCACAGGCCAGGACAGCAAGCTATTAAGCAGGGTTCCTCTCTGGTCTGTGTTCCAGTTTCTTGCCCTGAGTTCCTACCTTGGATTCATTCAGTAATAAATTGTGACCTGGGAGATGTAAAGTATAAGAAAACCTTTTCTAACCAAATTGCTTTTGGTCAGTGTTTTTATCACTCTAATTGAAAAGGAACTAGAGCACATGTCTTTAAGTACTTTTCTATATTTTTAATGATCAAAGGTTTACTATGATTTTACTTGATGTGATTATATAGTATTTGTTATGGAGGATACTTATTAGGATCTGTTATATTACTTTAAATATTATATTCATTATTTTTATGATTATGAGTGTTTTGCCTGCATGGCTGTAAGTGACCAATCTGCATGTCCCACAGAGGCCAGAAGAAGGTGTTGGATTCCCTGGAACTGGAGTGCTTATGTTGCCTTCACCTAAGCAGGCTTAGGAAATTACTTAGATTTCTAGTCTAAATGAATAATAATAACCACTTTGTTAAATAAGTGCCTTTCTTAGTGTCAGATACACAAAAAATAGAGACTTGTTTTTTAAAAAATATCTGTAAAACTAAAGATTATAGGCAATGTAGAGCCAGAGCAGGGGATGAATGGACTGTACTTCATGAATATGCTGTATTATATGGCATCATTGATCTTAGATCAGGGCATTATCCAACATCTCTTAATAAAATAACATGATAATTTAGGAGAAGAAAGATGTATGTGGCTATTAGCAGAAACAAAATTCAGAAAAATAGTGTGAAGATTTCTGAGAGCTACTGAAAAGGGAGAGTCCTTTAGGAGGCATGTGCTGTTTGCCTAATGGAGTTCAAAATGCCCTCTCTATCTAGGTAGTATTAATTAGGAGATGGAGATCCCCATGCCATATCTAGGATGATTCATTTTCAACAAAACATATGATCTTAAAACTGGACTATTTCAAAGGGCCATTATATTTCATCTTGGTTGAGCACAGAACCCATGGGATCCATCTGAGCTCCTTCTCTATAGAAAAATGAGACAAGATTCATCATGGTTTCTGATGTTATATTAGAGGTAATCATTTCATGGAGTAAAGACATTTGACATATTATATTCTTTATATGAAAAAGGCTGTGCAACAATTGTTCAGTCAATTCTAAATATATGTGCATTGATTTAAAATAGTATATATATATATATATATACACTAATTTTTTGACCAAAGAATTTGCATAATTAGAGAATTTGGGTATTTAAACCAGAGTGACTTAAGACTTCTATAACTTTTATTATATTTATTGTTGAGCAATTCTCTCTATATAAAGAACCTTCTGATTACTGTAATCCCCACACTTTCTAATATCCTTCCCTCTCCATTATTTGTTCTTCATATTATATTTTGCTTTAATAAGTATTTTAGTCAAAATACTTTGTATTAAAAATTCACAGAAAATAGTAAGACAAACATGTTAGTTTATAGATGTAATCCAACAGTCAAAGGATTGAAGGTTTTATTCAGTTTTAGAAGAATAAAATTATGTAATTTGCACAGAAGTAGATGAAATGATATAATCATATTTTTGAAAACCAGACATGCTCAGAAAGACAAATATTGCATTTCTTCTTTCTCTGGGACTGAATACAAATCCACTGTGTATGTATGGCACATGTTCTTTATCCACTCGACTCTTTACAGGATCTAGACTGGCTCAATATCTTGGCTACTGTGAATAATTAGCAATAAATATAGATGGGCAGATATCTCTGTGTAATGCTGGCTTAGATGCCTGCCTTCTTGCATTTCTGTATCATATCATAGCTCTGTTTTAGTTTTGATGATCTTACTGATTGATTACCATAGTGACTATACCACTTTAAGCTCCCACTGGTGATATATCATAGTGTCTTTTTCTGCTACATTCTTAACAGTTGCTTACAGCATTAGTGAGGAGGGGAATCATCATGCCATTTGAGTTCGCATTTTTTTCAATGATTAAGAATGATGAGCATTTGTTAGTATACTTATTAAAAATGTTGTTTATTCTTTGTGGAAACATCTGATTCATTAGCCCATTCATTGGTGGATGATGATATTGTGATTCCATCATCATGTATTTTTTTTCATTTCTTTGCAGACTCCTCATATTAATCTTTTGCCAGAAGTTTAGTTAGTAAATATTTTTCTCAATTTTTTGATTATCTATTCATTGTGATATTTGATTCCATTTTTCTACAGAAGTTATTTTTTAATAAAATGCAATTCCAGTTATTAACTCATGCTCTTATTTTCAGAACTGTTAGAAATATTTTTCAGACCATCCTTCCCTGTAGCTATGTTATCAAGTGTGTTACTTTACCAATTACAGATTTTCAGTTCTCACGTTAATTTTTTTAATTTAATTTTTATTGATGCTTTGTGCATTTCATACATTATTTTCCAATTCAGTTCAGGCTTATTTCCCTTTCCCTTCAACCCCACCCCCACTCCATCCCAGATCATGCATTCTGCCATAACTGTCCTGCATCTTTCTCTCAGTTTTTTTTTTCATTTTTTAGCTATAAGTAATAATCATGAGTACAAGCATCCTTCGTGCAAAACTAATCTGCAGGCTGTTGTGCCCAAACCCCTACAGCCCCACCATCCAGTGGGGGGTAACAGGTTGTTTGTTCAATCAAGTTGATCAAATGAGTGTCCAGACTACATTGCTGTAGTTTCACCATTCACCCCAATCTCAGCCCTTACATTCTACCACGCCCCCTCTTCCGCAGATTGTTCCCTAGGCTTAGAAAAGGGGCACAGGTGGATGAGAGGTAAAACAGTCCACTCTCTCTGGAGCTGTTGACTTGGACTCTGGTCAATTCTGGCTGTTTCCTTTCATGGACTGACAGTTTGTCCAGGAATAACCTTTCGATCCTACTAATGAAGCACAAGCAATTAGATATATAGGTATTTAAGCAGCACTAATAGTTATGGTAGGTTACTTTAGCATAGACACATATGTTTGGATGACATGTTAATCCATGAATTACATTGCCCCCCCCCCGTTAAATATGACAGGGTCTTAACTGTGGCTTATAACATCTCCTAACCTGTAGAGGATGTAAGCTTGTGGCATCAGCCATGGGTTATTCCTCCAAGGAGAGAGCCAATAGCCAATTAGATTTGGGATATACAGGCGCATGGCTGCCTCTGCTGCACAGTATTTCCAGGCAGGTGAGGTGTAGCTGGTGCTGACGGTCGAGTACCCAGTTTCGCCTAGAAACTGTCTACAGGACACATAGTGTTTTAGGACTTAGTAAAAGTAAATATGTGTATATTAAACAACATTGGTTTACAGACTCTGATAAAAAGGGTAATGCATCCAAGTTAAATGGAGATATAATTCACTGTTGCCCACATTTGTTTTACATAAAATGTGTAGAGCAATAACTTTGGGATTGACACATACAAATGTTCTCTATAATTTCTCTGTTGTACAGTATCACCTTGTAGCATTCTCTTTAAGATGATTTAATGTAAAAATTAAGTTTGCTTCCCAAGTTAATCATGTATAGTCACCCAAAGCAACATGGGTGAATTTGATGAAATCTGTGCCTTGACTCCACCCTATAGTTATGTATAATACAACTGTCTTCTGGAGACTCATATGCTAAAAAAAGGGGGGGGATACAGAAAGACATGAAACCTTTTCGTCAAACCCTTGCAATTCAAATCTTAAAACTAACTACGGGAAAAGATTTGTTTGTTCCAACAGGAAAAAACGTCACCAACTTAATGGCTGAGAAAGAAAAGATACAGCTTTGCATTGAGTAGGATGTACCAAAAAGTGGCAACAGAAAGGCTGACCTGTCTGAACATTGAAAGGAAGAAAAGCCTCAGATTGCCATAAACATCGAACCCCTCTGTGGATCCTACATGTAACAACTATTTATAATGAGTCCTAATGAAACTTATACCTTCTAAGTGCCACAAAGGCTTTGGTATGAGAGACTTTCTTGCCTTCCCCCCCATAGAACAAGGAGAAATATGATGATAATGAGGTCGTTCTCCAACTGTAAATTGGAGACAACTATTATAGAGGTAATCTCTTATAAAACCGGTAAAAATGCCTTCTTTAATTGACTAATAGACATAAGAACTGTGAAAAGGATTATTCTCTGTTCAGTACCAAATATAATACTAAAGTCCTAGGGCTATGCACTCAGGCAAAGTATATTAACGTAGAAGCTCTGACATCAGCAATGGATTGTTCTACCAGGTGGATGTTGGCCAGGGGATCCAAGGCCCCACAAAAGGTAAGGGCTCCTTGCCTCTAAGTTGGGATACCTGCAGGAGGAGAGGCAATTAGACCCTGCTGCCGAAGACCTGATGTTAACATGTGAGGGATGTATTGAGACCGCACATGCAAGTGTACAGATGGCCTCTGGAATGCCAGAGAGTGTTACCAAAGGCCACTAAACCAATAAAGCAAATACGGTCTCCCTGAGTCAAGCAAGACTCACATTACTTTTTATCTAGGTCAGCGAAATATCTGAGCTCATAAAAGACCCCATGTGGGGGTGGAGAAATTACTCAGTGGTTAAGAACACTGACTGGTCTGGCAGAGATCCTGGATACCTTTCCTAGCACCCACATGGGGGCTAAGATCAGTACTTCACTCCAGTCTAGGGGAATCTGATGCCTTCTTCTAACCTCCTCTCCACTGCAGTACACCAGAGCATTCACATACATGTAGACAATATGCTCATAAACATGAAATGAAAAAGTATGAATAAAATATTTTTTATTTATTTATTTTATTACTTTATTTTTTCTTTATTTAACAATAAGTAATAATTTATGAGTACAAGCATCCTTCATGTAAAACCAATTTGCAAGCAGTTGTGGTCAAACCCACATAGCCCATGGGTCCCACCAACCAGCTGGGGGGTCTTGTATGTTCCATCAAGTTGATCAAATGAGTGTCCAGACTATATTGCTGTAGTTTCGCCATTCACCCCAGTCACAGCCCTTACATTCTACCATGCCCCCTCTTCCACAGATTGTTCCCTAGGCTTAGAAAAGGGGCACAAGTGGACAAGAAGCAAAACAGTCTACATTCTCTGGAGCTGTTGTCTTGGACTCTGGTCAACTCTGGCTGTTTCCTTTCATGGGCTGACAATTTGTCCAGGAATAACATTTCAATCCTAGTAATGAAGCACAAGCAATTAGATATATAAGTATTTAAACAGTACTAATTGTTATGGTAGGTTACTTTGTTATGACACAGATGTTTGAATCGTATGTTAATCCATGAATTACTTTTTTTTGTTGTTGTTGTTTTTAAATGCGACAGGGTCTTACTGTGTCTTATAACATCTCCTAACCACTAGAGGATGTAAGATTGTGGCATCAGGCGTGGGTTATTCCTCCAAGGAGAGAACTAATAGCCAATTAGACTTGGGATATATAGGCATTTGACTGCCAGTGCTGCACAGTATTTCAGGCAGGTGAGGTGTAGCTGGTGCTGACGGAGGAGTCTTGCTTGACTCAAGGAGAACTATGTCTGCTTTATTGGCTGAGTGGCCTTTGGTAACACTGTCTGGTATTCCAGAGACCAACTGTACACTTGCAAGTGCGATCTCAGTACATCTTTCCCATGTTTACATCAGGTCTTCGACAGCAGGGCTTATCACCTCTCTTCTTGCAGGTATCCCAGTTTACAGTCAAGAAGCCTTTACCTTTTCTGGGGGGGGGGGCTTGGGTCCCCAGGCCAACATTTCCTTGGTAGAATAATCCATTGCTGATATCAGAGCTCTCCTGTATTAATATATTTTGCTTAAGTGCATAGCTTAAGGAGACTTTAATATTATATTTGATTCTGAATAGAGAATAAACCTTTTCCCAGTTCCTATGTCTATTAGTCAATTTAAGAAGTCTGTTTTACTGGTTTTATAAGAGATTACCTCTATAACACGTGGCTCCAATTTACAGTTAGAGAAGGACCTTATCATCATTATATTTCTCCTTGTTCTATGAGTGGGGGAGGTAAGAAAGTCTCTTATATTAAAACTTTGTGGCACCTAGTAGGTAAGTTTCATTAGGACTCATTATAAATAGTTGTTACAAATAGGATGCACAGAGGGATTTGATGTCTGTAGCAATCTGAGGCTTTTCTTCCTTTCAATGTTCAGAAGGGCCAACTTTTCTGCTGGCACTTCCTGGTGCATCCTACACAAGGCAAAGCTGCATCTTTTCTTTCTTTAAGTTGGTGACATTTTGACCTGTTGGAACTTACAAATCTTTTCCCGTAGTTAGTTTTAAGATTTGAATTGCAAGGTTTTTGACAAAAAAGGTTTAATATCTATCTATACCCCCCTTTTTTATTTTAGGTTTTTGTTTTTTGACCCATGGTTCTCAAAAAGGCAGTTCTATTACAGATACCTATAGGCTGGAATCAAGGTGCAGATTTCATCAAATTCACCCATGCTGTTTTGGGTGACTGTATGTGCCTAACTTGGGAAGCAAAGTTAATTTTTTAAGTTACATCATCCTACAGGTAAAAGAGAATGCTACAAGGTGATACTATACAATAGAAAAATTATAGAGAACATTTGTATGTGCCAATCCCAAAGTTATTGTTATACAGATTTTAAGTAAAACAAATGTGGACAACAATTTATATTTCCATTTAACTCAGAAGCGTTATCATTTTTACCAGAACCTTTAAACTAATGTTGTTTAATATATACATATTGACTTTTACTAAGTCCTAAAACACCATGTAACCTGTAGACAGAGTTTGGGCATAACTGAATACTTGTTGAACTCACATCAATTAAACATGTATTAATTGAATATACACCCATGTCCCTCTCCCGCCCCTCCCACCACTCCCGATTCACCATTTCAGTCAGTTTTCTGATGAAGTCTTTCTGTTTTTGTTCTTTTAATATGCATCCGTCTCCACAAGAAATATTTATAACTGGGTTATTGACGCTGGCATCCACATATGAGGGATACCATTCATCATTTGTTTTTCTGGGACTGTGTTACTTCACGTAATATATTGTCTTCTAGCTCCATCCATTTAACTGAGAAGTTCATGATGTTGTCTTTCTTTACTGCTGCATAGAACTCCATTGTGTACATGTACCACATTTCTTCTATCCACTCGTCAGTTGAGGGGCATTTGGGTTGGTTCCAGCTTTTTGCTATTGTGAACAGAGCTGCAAGAATATAGCTGTGCATGTATTTCTGCAGTAAGATGAGTCTTGAGTCTTGTGGGCATATACCCAGGAGTGGTATGACTGGGTCAAATGGCAAGCTCATTTTGAGGCTTCTAAGGGTTCTCCACACTGCTTTCCATAGTGACTATAGAAGTTTACATTCCCCCCAGCATTGGATGTGTGTTCCCCTTTCCCCACAACCTCTCCAGCACTTGATATCATTTGTTTTCTTGATCCTGTCCAGTCTTATCAGAGTGAGATAATATCTTAGAGTGGTCTTAATTTGTATTTCCCTAATTATTAGTGACATTGAACAGTTTTTAAGATGTTTCTCAGCCATCTCTAATTCCTCCTCTCTGAAGTCTCTATTCAGTTATTTGCACCATCTTTTGAGTGATTCATTTGTTTTCTTTCTTCTTTGTTTTTTTTATTAATGTTTTGTGTATTTCATAGATCATTTTTCAGTTCCAGGCATATTTCCCTTTCCCTTCCCCTCACCCCCCAACCCACCCCATCCCAGATCATGCATTCTACCATAACTTTCCTGCATCCTTCTCTGTTTTTTCTTCATTTTTTAACAATAAGTGATAATTTATGAGTACAAGGATCCTTCATGTAAAACCAATTTGCAAGCAGTTGTGCCCAAACCCATACAGCCCATGGGTCCCACCGTCCAGCAGGGGGGCTTGTATGTTCAATCAAGTTGATCCAATGAGTGTCCAGACTATATTGTTGTAGTTTCACCATTCACCCCAATCGCAGCCCTTACATTCTACTATGCCCCTCATCCACGATTGTTCCCTAGGCTATCACTTGAGGAAAAGGAAGTTATTAAAAAAATGCCTAGGTCCAGATGGTCTTGCAGCAGAATTCTATGAAGCATTTAAAGAGGTCTTACTACCATTACTTCTCAAACTGTTCAGAATAATATATACAGAGAGAAATTTCCCAAAATCCTTCTATGAAATCAGCATCACTTAATATCAAAATCAGGCAAAGACACAAACAAGAAAGAAAACTATAGATCCATCTATTTAATTAACACAGATGCAAAAATTTTAAATAAAATGCTTGCAAATTGCATACATATCAAAAAAGACCATCCATCATGACCAAGTTGGATTCATACAATAAATGCAGAGATGGTTCAATATGAAAATCAATAAATGTCATAAAACACATAAATGGACTGAAGGACAAAAACCACACAATAATCTCACCTGATGCAGAAAAAGCTTTTGACAAAATCCAGGATCCCTTCATGCTTAAAGTCCTAGAGGGAACTGGATTATAAGAAACATTCCTCAATGTATTCAAAGCCATGTACAACAAACCCATTGCCAACATCATGTTAAATGGAGAAAAATTAGGAACATTCCCCTTAAAGGCAGGAAGCCAGCAAGGTTACCCCATATCACCATTCCTCTTCAATAGAGTGCTTGAAATGCTTGTTAGGGCAATAAGGCAAGAAAGGGAAATTAAAGGAGTACTAATCATAAAAGAGGAGGACAACCTATACCTTTTTGCAGCTGAAATGATAGTTTACCTAAAGCATGCTAAAAAATTCATCAGAAAACTAAAAATGATTAAAAGTTTCATTAAAATGGTGGGATACAAAATTACCCCCCCCAAAAAAATAATCAGTAGCCTTTCTTTATACCAACAGAAAGCAACTGGAGAAGGAATATAAGGAGAACTTCCCAATCATAAGAGCCTCAAAAAAAAATACCTGGGAATAAACCTAACCAAAGACACCAAAGTCCTCTACCAAAAAAATTTTAAAATCTCCTGAAAAGGGAGATTGAAATCTACATCAAAAGATGGAAAGACCTCTCATGCTCAAGGATTGGAAAATTTAATACAGTAAAATTATCCATTGTACCAAAATTAATAAAGTTTCAATGGAATCCCAATCAAAATCCCAATGAGCATTTTCATAGACTTGGAAAAAATTCCTTAAATTCATATGGAAAAACAAAATACCTAGAATAGCTAAAGCAACTCTGAGCCAAAAGTGCAATACCTGGTGGATTACCTTACCAGACATCAACCAATATTACAGGGCTATAGTCATAAAGACAGACTGGTACTGGCACAAAAAACAGACCCATTGACCAATGGAACAAAACTAAAGATCCGAACATGAGCTTATACCTCATATTTGACAAAGGGACCAAAAACCTGCATGTAGGAAGGATAGCATCTTCAGCAAATGGTCCTGGCAAAATTGGATCACCATTTGTAGAACAAAATTAAACCCCTATCTCTCACTCTGTACAAAAATAAACTCCAAGTGGATCAAATATTTCAACCTGAAACCTGAAACCCTGAAAGTGATAGAAAAACAGTTTGCAGCAACCTACATGATATAGGCATAGGAAAAGACTTTCTAAGCCAAACAGTGGCTGCACAGGAATTAAGGTCAACAGCTGACAAATGGGTCCTCATCAGACTCAAAAGCTTCTGTACAGTGAAAGAAAGAAATGAAGAGAAAACCCACAGAGTGGGAGGAAACCTTCACCAGTAATACATATGACAGTGCACTAACATCCAGAATATATAGATTACTTAAAAAACAAAGAAGTAAGAAATCAAATGACCTTCTCAAAAGATGGAGTAAAGATCTGAATAGAAAGTTCACCAATAAGGAAGTAAATATGTCTGAGAAACATGTTAAAAAATGTTCAACATTGTAAACAATTAAGGCAATCCATTTTAAAACCACTCTAAGGTATTATCTCACTCCAACAAGAGTGGCCAAGATGAAGAAAACAAGACAACAAATGCTTGAGAGGTTATGGGGAAAGCAGCACACTTGTCCACTGCTGGTGGGAATGTAAACTTGTACAAGTATGGAAAGCAGTGAGAATCCTTAAAAGACTCAAAATGAGCCTGCCACCTGACCCAGTCATACTCCTAATGGGTATATACCAATAAGAAGTATCCTACTGCAAAGATACATGAACAGCTATGTTTATTACAGCTCTCTTCACAATAGCAAAGAGCTGGAACCAACCCAAATTCCCCTCAGTTGATGACTGGATAACAAAAATGTGATACATCTGCACAATGAAGCTCTATGCAGTGGTAAAGAAAGATGACATCATGAACTTTGCAGCTAAATGGATGGAACTTGAAGCCATTATGCTAAGTGAAGTAACACAGTCTGGGGGCAGGGGAGTCAAATGGTTTCCCTCATATATGGATACTGACAACAAATCCCCAGTTGGCAGGCAAACTGAGTGTATTAGTCAGGGTTCTCTAAAGAAACAGAAGCAACAGGACGAATATATAGCTATATACAATTTATTGATTTGCTCACAAGACAGAGTTCAAGGTGTCCAACAGTAGTTGCACCACACTGGAGAGGATGAGAATCCAGAAAACTGCTCAGTCCGTGAGGCTGGATGTCTCAGTAGTCCCAATCTGCTGCTGAAGGCCCGATGGATTCCAGGAGATCTGCCAGTCTCAGTAAATACTGAGATCTGTAACAGCAAGACAAACTCACCAGTGAGAGAGAGGCAAGCTGCAGGAAAAAGGGACCAGATTCTTCTGGCATGGCCTTTAATACTGCCTGCCAGAGGAAGGTAACACCCACATTTGGGGCGGGCCATCCGGGTTGAGGTAGTCCAATCCAAAGATCCTTTTTCTCTTATTTATTCCTGAGTCCAAGTTGACACCCAGGATTAACCATCACACTGAGTAACTTTATTATTATATTTCTTTGTATCTGAAAGCAACTGTGCTCTTAAAATGTGAATTTCATAATGAGCTCAAGAATCCACCTACCACTTATATTCAAATATTGTATTTACCATATAGGGGTGGAAGATGTGAGTTAATATTCTAGACTAACATAAAATTAAAGGGAAAAAAGTGAACTCCAAAACATACTTTGGAATTAACATACAGAAAGGTCATAATTTTGATACATATGTGTTGTTTAAACTGGCATAATTTGGAGTAACACAAAGGGAAGGGAACAACAACATAAAGATTGGGTCAAAGAACTGACTGATATAGTTAAATTCTGCTCAAAACAAGCCTCTGCAGAAAAAAATTCCTTGGAAACACTGAAAGATGGAAGGCATGTATGACAGAACGCATAAACTGGGTGGGGGGGAGGAGCAGGTGTTGGGCCCTGTGGGCCCTCCATACTCATGCTCTACCAGTGGGCCCTCCATACTCATGGTGTGGAAGAAAATGCATCCTACTGTAATCCCCTGAGCCTGACTGGAGTTTGGTGACCTGTCTTTGGCTGGTCACTTCCGCATAGGAGTGACTCAGCATAGCCCGAACTAAAAGCGCCTCTACCTGGATACAACTGATGTGGCGAATTACTCTTGGACCAAACCTATCTCCCCACTCTCCTGACTTTTTTTCTCCACCCCTCCCAACCAAGCAAATATAAGCGGCCACCTGATGCAATAAAGTGAGTCTTTGCTTTGACAAGACTCCCGACCTGTGTGTGGTTGTTCTCGGGTTGTTGACACTCGCCATCGCACTCAGCCCCAGAGGAGAGACAGGCTGGCCTAACTCTCTCCTCTATCTCACTTGCCAGTGCCCCATGTGAGGATGGTTTCCTTCGCAAAGTTCGCTGATGGGCCAATTGGTCTGAGGGTATGTATTCCCATAAATTATGGGATAGTCTAACTCCAAGTTTGACTTCACTCTGGAGTCCCTGAGAGTTTTGCTCAAAAGTAGAGGCCTAGACCTCTTAAATAGTTAGGCTCTCTGGGCCTGGGGATGTTTACTTGAAATTGCTCTCTGGCTTCCGGAGAGCAAACTTTTTGACTGGGATACCTGGGACAGGGTTGAAATCATGATTAGGAGAGCCCAAGTAGAGAAAGCGGTGATTCACCCTCTGGGGATGCTCCCTATGGTATCAGCCTTGAAGGGTTGTTTCCCTCCCCAGGCCCCTGAAAAGGTGGTAGAGACTTTGGCTCCAAATGAGGTGGGAAAACGAGACCCAAAAGTCAAACAGGACCCAAAATAGGACCTTGGGTCTCCAGACCTGACGAGCCCACCGAATCGACCCGAGCCCCTCTACCCTTCCCTTGACCCTTTTCTGAGTGCTCCCTGGCTCTGTAAGGGTTCTCCCAAGCCGGACCCTCCAAACAATCCCTTCTGGGCCCCTACTGCACATCCCATATGGGGGAGAGGACACAGCTGGATGGGAGACAACTAACCTTTTTCCAGTCAATGTTAACCCGGCGGGTAATCACCCCGCTGCCTGGTATCCTTGGGAGGCTCAGGACCTTAAAGACTTAAAGAAGGTAGGTTGCTGAGGATGGCCCCAACTCCCCCTGGGCTGAAACCATTCTCGTGGGGTTGGCTCATCATACTTGTGTAGCACGGGACTGGAAAGAACTGGCCAAAGCAGTGCTCCCAAGCCCCATGTTCCTCAAATGGATAGCTTACTTCCAGGAGGAGTGCTGTGTCCACGGAGAGCACAAAGTGCCCAGCCTCTCGTACCTATCACCTATGGCATGCTTTACTGGTACTGCTGACCAGTTCTCAACTGGTATCCAACAGGCAGCCATCCCCACCCCTTGTCAGGATTAAGTTAGAACCATTGGTCTGGCTGCCTGGAAAAAACTGGATGAGGGCCCCACCGAGTCCCCCATTTCGGGAATTAACCCAAAAAATCTCTGAAGACGTTCCCTTCTTTATAGATAGAGTCCAAAAAAACCTTAAGAGAAAGTACCATGCCAGAGAGTTACACGACTAGTTTGTCCAGTTGCTGGTATGGGATGGCATGACCACTGATTACAGGCTGGCCTGTGCCGGCTTAAAGAACCAGGTGATGGATAGATGGATCATTGCCACCCAAGATGTTGGTTCTACATCCCAACAGACAAGAGCTATGGTCTCTGCACTCCAGGCTGGCCGCCAGGAGGAGCTCCAGACTCATCAATACCCTCCAACAAACTGTTCTGTTGGGTAGACGAACATGTTTCGGGTGTGGCAAGGAAGGTCACTTCTGGCGGGAATGTCCTAACTAGCCCAGAAATCCCTTGGCTCCCCCTGGGGAAGGCAACCCCCGTACACCTGCCCTCGCTGTAAGAAGGGCTTTCACTGGGCCCGTGATTGCAAGTCCAAATTCAATCTTAAGGTGAGCCTTTAAACTCCTTATGGGGCTGCCCCCAGCCCCGTTCAGAAGGTGGTATAAGCCGGTCCAGGTTCATTGGACCGTTCCACTGGTCCCTGGCTTGAGGCCCAAAATGACCCTAACAATAGGATCAGGGGTGGGAAAGTCACCCCAACTGTTGAGCAGTTACGAAAACAAAAGGGGGAGTCCATGCCCCCACATGATCAACTAAAGAAATCACTATCACCGTAAATATTTTAAATTTTTCCAAGGAAGACAGGTATACATCCCCTTTTCAGAAAAACTGGTCTTAATCTGTCACCTATAGCTCTATTTGGGTCAGATGGAGGGACCCACTCACGGGGCATGGAGGGGAGCAGACCTGTTCCTCAGAGTGGGGAGAGGATTCGGATGTATTTTCCCCCAAAATGAAAAAAGGCCGATATGGGTGCTGGCAAGAGACCTTAAATATCTCCCCCAATAGGGAGACAATGATAATGAACCCTCCAGGGAGTGCTTCACCCCTGAGGATGGCCCCTCTGCTCTTCCCTCAGGTGGAGTCCAGGATGAAAGTGACATTGCTCCTCCTGCTGCTGGTTCTCGTCCCACCCAGTGAAGGGGGACTCAGAGACCCCAATGAGGCCAGACAACGCCTGGAGGCTAGATCAGGAATTGTCCGAAACAAAATCAAGGAACTCCGAGAGGACCTGGAAAAGAAAAGGAGAGAATTTCAAGAGAATCCCTTGTAGATCAGCTTGCACATCTCCCTGCCCTTCCTCCTCCCTCTGCTTGGAACCCTTCCTAATTCTTAATCTCGGGCTCTGCGTGATTAACTAAATCACTCAGTTTATCCAGGGGAGGCTAGATGCAGTAAAGTTACATCAGGTCGAGGTCCACTATCACAGGCTTGCTAACCGGGAGGCAGAGTCTTATGAATGGCCATCTTCATATGAACACCCGACCCCCCGCCCTCCATGAGGCCAATGATGGGTAAGACTCCAGAGAGACTGGGGCAACCTAAGACAGGGCATGGAAAGGCTTTTCGGCAGACCGGAGTCACCCGACGATGGGTAAGATCTTTCTGCACTCAGCCAACCTAAGACAGGGACCAAAACCTTTACCCTTAGGTAAAACCACTTACTGTACAAACCTAAAATTATGATTTCCATCTCTGGAAACCACAGTAGAAGGAGGCAACTGAATCAAGAAATTTGAATCATGGCCTCTATCCCAATTCTTTTGCCTGAAAATAGCCAATATTACACATACACACACACACACACACACACACACACACACACAAAATAATGGTAATAATGATAATAAAAATAAGTAGAATGATTTCTTGTCAAAAAATATTTTTTAGGTAGATTATCCTTCTCCATGTAGTGCAGATTGTTCTTAAACTCAGGATCCCCCTTCCTCCATTTCCTTAAATCTAGGATTATAGGTGTGAGCTGGGCATGGTGGCACATGCCTTTAGTCCCAGCACTCAGGAGGCAAAGCCAGGCAAATCTCTGTGAGTTCAGTCCAGCCTGGTCTACGTAGTGATCTCCAGGCCAGTTGGGATTAAATGGACACTCTGCCTCAAAAAGACCAAAGAAACAAAACAAAAACAAAAACAAAAACAAACAAAAACAAACAAGCAAATAAATGAAGAAATGAAAACAAAATAAAAAAGATTACAGTTGTGGATGTGACCACCATTCATGGTCAAAAACAATCTGTAAATGAATTGTTCCAAGACAAAACTATGTTTCTATACCTCCCTGCTGACAAGACTCAATGATACAGTTCTAATTAGTCAGGCATATTTGTAAATTACTCAACATAGAAGATTAAGAAAAACTTACTTATAATTGAATCTGTCCTGCCACCATTACCTGAGGAATTTATATCTTGCAGATTATTATATACCTTAGTTTTCATTTGTGAATGACACCATAACTTAGAAATTTAAGAAATGAACCCAGCTGGAATAAAACAGAAAATAGATCAATGGAACAAAACAGAGAACGCTCAATCGTGAGTGTATATTATTACATCCATATGATATATGACAAAGTTGCAAAAACCACACACTGGAGGAAAGATAGCATATTCAACAAATTGTGCTGGCAAAACTGCATCTCATATTCAAAGAAATAAATAAGGCCCATACACATGCCATGTTTCACAAAGTCAACTCCAAATAGAAGAAAAACTTCAAGGTATAGCCTGAAATATAAAAAACTTTATAAAAATACACAGTACCCCACAAAATATAAGTTTAGGGAAAGACTTTCTAAATCATTGGCTTAGGATTTAAACTCAACAATTGAAAAATGGGATCACATTAAACTAAAAACTATTTTTAAAGTAAGGGAGACAGTCAATGTAATAAAGAGGGTGCACACAGGGTGGGATAAATCTTCAAATGTAATTAGTCCAACACTGGATTAATATCCAGTACACAACACACAGAATGTAAAAACAAAGAATCAAGGAAAAATGACTAAATTAAAGACAGGGCTATGGAGCCCAGTGGGTTCCAGGACAGCTTGGGCTGGCTACAGAGGGACCCTGTCTCAAAAAGACAAAGAAAGAAAGAAAGAAAGAAAGAAAGAAAGAAAGAAAGAAAGAAAGAAAGAAAGAAAGAAAGA
>VZQC01011341.1:0-158954 GCA_009823505.1 Rhizomys pruinosus | reverse complement strand
AAAAATGAAAACAAAACAAAAAAGCAGAGAAAGATGCAGAAAACTTAGGGCAGAATGCATGATCTGGGATGGGTAGGGGTGGGGTGGGGGGAAGGGAAGGGGATATATGCCTGAACTGAATTGGAAAATGATGTATGAAATACACAAAGCATCAGTAAAAAAAATAATAATAATAAAATAAAATAAAAATAGCTTTAAAATGCTCAACATTCTTAGCCGGGTGTGGTGGTGCACACCTTTAATCCTAGCACTTGGGAGACAGAGGCAGGCGGATCTTTGTGAGTTCAAGGCCAGCGTGATCTACAGAGTTCCAGGACAGCTGGGACTACAGGGAGACCCTGTCTCGAAAAGACAAAAAATAACTAACTAACTAACTAACTAACTAACTAACTAACTAAATAAATAAATAAATAAATAAATACTCAACATTCTTAGAAATTAGGGGAATATTAAAAAAAACTTTTTTTAATATTTCATCCAACCCCAGTCAGAATGGTTAGGTTCAACAGAAAAATAACACAAATCTGATTGAGGATGGGAAAAAAGAGGAGTAATTTTCCACTATTGGTGGATCTAAAAACTGTCACAACCACTGTGAAAATCACTATGGAGTGTTCTTAATAAACTAAAAATAAGTCTATCATATGATGTAGTTACACCATCCTTAGCATATACACAATTTCCACTTAATAATCAAATCACTGTGTGTATAGTCAGAAAGATATAGATTTTATAAGAATAATCAGAAGAAAAGTTATGTCATAAGTTAACTTTAAATATTGTACTAAGAACAATACGAATAGTCAATATCATCCTTACTGCATCAGTGAGTTGCATCTATGAAGATGGATGGGGAAAATAACTCCAACCAAATACTATATGTCAGAAAATCCTTTAGGGCAAAGAAACAATGCTTTAAATAAGAAGTTTGTGGACATAATGACCTGAGCTGCCATGCTTACTGAGATTAAATTTGTTTTTGGTACAGGAAAAGGTTTTGGTCATGCATCTGTAAATTCATTTGCACGGCAAAATTTCTATGGATATAAAGGTTATATTGAAGTGTTCTCTGTGAACCTAGTCTCTACAAGGCATTCCAAGAGAGAAAAGAAAAAAAAATGACATAAATCAAACTCTAAGAAGAGAAAATGTATTATTAACCTGTCTGTAAAATCTTAGTAAGTCATTTGATAATTTATGTATTATTTTGTACTTTTTGCTGTAATTTATAAAATGGTATATGTAAATAAGGTATGGTAACTAATGAAGTTTCTATTTTTCTTTTAAAAATATTTAATATTCTTATTCAATACACATGAGTGTATTGCCTGCAAATATATAAATTGTACCCATGTTATGCAATGCTCACAGAGGTCAGAAGAGGGTGTTGGATCTCCTGTAATTGGGGTTAAGGATGTTTGTTATCTGCCATGTTGTCCCTGGGAGTTTGCAAGTGTAGCCTGAGCTCTTAACCCTTGAGACACCTCTCCAGCTTCTCTATTTTTTTTTAATTCTAAATGTATGAATGTACAGTCTGTATGTAAGTAGGTGCTCCCAGTCCTGTGGAGGTCAGAAGAGGGTGTCGGATTCCCCCAGAACTGAAGTTAAAGATGGTATGGTTCTTAGCTGACATGTGGGTGATGGGAATCAATCCTGGGTCCTCTGCAAGAGCAGTAGATGCTAACAACCACCGAGCCATCTCTCCAGCTGCCAGCTTCTCTATTTTTGAACACCACTCTTGAGGAAGTAGAAAATACTGACTATGATAAAAATACATTTGACAAATTTATGTGAAATATTCACTTAAAAGATATATTTATAATTACTAGAATTTGTGGACAACTAAATGACTGAAGAAGATTCTAGAAAAACCCCACATAGTAGATTCTTTCAGCAAATCTCCCATATCTGAGTGACTTCATTCTCTCCTGCATCTAATATCAATATCCTTCCACAAAGACCCAAAGAATAGAGGGAAGAATTTGAGAACTGACATTCTCAAAAGTTAATTGTGTGGATTATTTTTCTTGTTTTCTTTACATAGGACTTTGTTTTAAACCCAGATTGTCTTCAAACTAAATGCAGAGATGAGAGGCATGTACCAACTAGCTTAAAAAAATCTTACTTATTTTCCTTGGTGAACAAACCTAGGGGAGTTGTCAATTCCAGGCAACCTCTGCCATCATGTTATATTCATTTCCATTTTAAGCTAGGATTTGTGAACACAGAGATATTATTTCTACAACCCAGAAAGAAGAGGTGATGTGGGCCAATATTTTTTTGTCATAGCTTTTACTTTTCTTTACAAAAATGTTCCCTTACAAGTCAGGTAATTTTAGATTTTTATTCTTTTCCCTACTCCCAACATCAAAGGTTAATGTTTTTATAACAATGTAAGCTTACTCCTAATAGGACTTATATATCATTTCTAGCAATTTGAGCTGCAAATTAGCTTAAATATTTTCACATAAAATTGTGATTCAGAGCTCAACCAGCCCCAAGTAACTGGGGATAGGTAGGTACCTGTATAATTGATTTCCCATGGAAAATAGCAGTTGATTCTTCTTCATTCTGCCACCTTCCAACTTTTATTTATCTTATATTGACATTCTGAGATCAAGTTCTGAATATTTTCTTTTGAGATTGTTAAAATGTAAAGACTGTTCAGTGTAAAATCAATTAGTGTAGCTTATCTAAGTATAGACTGTCAACATATTTTATTTTATATAAAAGATGATAAAGTTAGTGCAAATATAATACGTATTACCTTTTCTTCTGTCACTGTGGACTTGGATATGTGGGTAAGAAAGATTTAGAGCTTAGGAAAAATAAAATAGGTTTGTTGCTCTAGAAATGTGCTATTTTGCACAAATCATATTTTTGTTGCTCAACTTTTACACTTCTAAAAATGAGAGATTCTGTTAATAGAAATGCTGGTTGTTTCCACATCTAAAATTAGGTGACTTTGATTCAAGTAAGGCTGTTAAGTCTAATTTTATATTATTCTAATTAGCTTTCTAGCTAATTTACTACATTAAGTATTCAATCATCTGGAATTACAGACACATGCAGAAAATAAACTCTGTGTTGAATCTATTTACAGTTCGTATAAGCTTCTTATTGACTTATAAATTATGTGTAATAAAATGCATGCCCGGTTTAGAAATGTTAACCATTACCTGCCTCTCTCTACTCACCACTCACAATTATGCTGCATACAATCTAGAAATTAATACTGCTAACACTGTTTCGTTGCTGTTCTATCCACTTCATAATTACAGAAACTAGATAACCTCTTACTCTGATAAATTTTAAATTTTAGAATTGCCAAATTCAATATAACCTACAAGAAAATGTATTTTTCCAATTCACAGAAAATGAATCCAAGCATTTCAGCCAACAGGTATTCATTGCTTTTCCTGTCCTAAACGATATTCTCTTCATGTTTTAGGTATATCTCTTTAGGGTCATCATTCCTTGTAGAAAATGCCCACATAATTTTAGGGGACACAGACCAAAGTACTTCAGTAAATATAAAAACTCTGAAACAACTTTACTTTAAAAACAATGACTGATTTACTTTTTCTGTAATCATTGTTGTAATCAGTATATATACCTTTAGCCCCTTCACCTTATGTAACCAGATCCAACTGGTTGGTTAGGAGGTGTTGCTTCTCTTCCTGCCCTTCCTTTTAAAAATATTTTATTTATTAATTTTATTTATACGTATGAGTGTATTATCTTTGCAAATGCACCTATTTCCTGCAATGCCAATGGAAGTCAGAAGGCATTGGATTCCTCTGGAACTGGAGTTAAGGATGGATGCTAACCACAATGTGAGTGGTAGCAATCAAACCCCAGTCACCTGGAAGAATATCCAGTTCTTTTAATTGTTCACTCATCTCTCCAAACATACAGCCCTCTTTTCTTGAGGATTGTAACAGTCAATAAGCTTAGCTGTGATGATCAGAAACAAGCAGATATAAACAAGACTGGGAAGAAGGCATTTGTTAAAGGAAGTCTTATGCAACAGCTGGTCCTATAATAATTCTGCTATCATTTGAAGACCTAGGGGAATCAGGCATACATGTTGGCCTCTCCTCAGTATGTATCTTCTGTTGGCCATGTTGAGAAAGGTTACTTAATATTCTCTTCTTTCAAGAATGTTTCCCTTTCATTATCTTAGACAAGCAAAAATAATGGTAAAAATACAGAACTTTATCAACTACTGCAGCCTTTGTTGGACAATTAATCAATGAATTTCTATCCTCAGTGTGTGCATCAGGATCAGTTCATGCTCCTTAATGGTATTATCTGAAATTCTATAGAGCTGATTTATTCCAAAGATAATGATTTGTGACAAGCAAATAGTCAGGTAAAACTCCATGAAGGGAAATTGGCTAGAATTGACCAGAGTCCAAGACAACAGCTCCAGAGAAAGTAGACTGTTTTGCTTCTCATCCACCTGTGCCCCTTTTCTAAGCCTAGGGAACAATCTGCGGAAGAGGGGGCATGGTAGAATGTAAGGGCTGCAATTGGGGTGAATGGTGAAACTACAGCAATATAGTCTGGACACTCATTTGATCAACTTGATTGAACATACAAGCCCCCCCCCTGCTGGATGGTGGGACCCATGGGCTGTGTGGGTTTGGGCACAACTGCTTGCAAATTGGTTTTATATGAAGGATGCTTGTACTCATAAATTATCACTTATTGTTAAAAATGAAAAACAGGGGCTGGAGAGATGGCCTAGCGGTTAAGAGCGCCGACCGCTCTTGCAGAGGACCCGGGTTCAATCCCCAGCACCCACATGGCGGCCAAGAACCGTCTGAAACTCCAATTCCAGGAGTACTCCAGTTCCAGGGGAATCCGAGACCCTCTTCTGACCTCCGCGGCATTGCACGACACGGGTGCACAAACTTGCATGCAGACAGTACATTCATACACATACAGAAATAAATAAAATTTAAAAAAAAGTGAAAAACAAAACTGAGAGAAAGATGCAGGATAGTTATGGCAGAATGCATGATCTGGGATGGGGTGGGGTGGGGGAAAGAGAAAGGAAAATATGCCTGAACTGAATTGGAAAATGATGTATGAAATACACAAAGCATCAATAAAAAAAAATAAACTCAGTTTTTACCTTACACAATACTTTTGTAGATGTGTTCCTCTGAAGATATTCACTCCAAAATTGAAACTAAATCATTAGGATTCAGATCATAGAGTTCCTGGGTGCAAACTTACAAGATGGAAATTAATATAAGATCTTATTTCTTAAGACATTAATGTAAGATCTTTTTTCTTAAATTGTTTTAACTATTTAAAATTTTATTGTAGATGCATGTAAAGTGCAATGAGTAAAATAATGGCAGTAATAAGTAACTTATATTTGGTAAAGTGTACAATTGTTTCACATTTTGATTGGTCCTTAAGCCAGTTCTATTCTCTTTATCATTTATTTTATTGAAAATTGTATGTGTTTCATACATTATGTTTCAGTCAGTCTTTTTTTAAGGTACTTTTGATACAGGGTCTCTCTTTTGTCCCAGCTGGCCTGGAGCTTATTCTGTAGACCAGGCTGGCCTTGAACTCATAGAGATCTGCCTGCCTCTGCCTCCCAAGTGACAGGATTAAAGGTGTGCGTCACCAGGCCCAACTTTCAGTCAGTCTTAATTACCATTATGCCCGCTTCTATCTTGGCATCCTCCAGCAACCCCCAACCCCAGTTCATAACTACTGTCATTGGTGCTAGTGTCCATTGTGAAAAAAAAAAAATTACTCTTCCTTCTCAATCCTCAGTGCCCACTGATTCCCTGAGTTCTAGTCAGCCCATCTGGACTCTCTCTTCTAAAGAAGGCCAATTTTTATTAAACTTTATGGTTTTCACAGAGATCATCCAAATAATCTTGATTCCCCTTCCCACATTCGCCCTGTTCCACAGCCCTGTCACTTTTATTCATACATTCTGTCTTCATGGCCCATCATGGCAAACTGGTGTCCACAGATATAACTCAGTATAACTTCATAAACTGGAATCTACTCAGCCCATCCAGAGTACTTCTCCTTGAAAGATCAGCTATTCCTCACCCAACAGTAATAAATTGCCAAAAATCCTTCAGTAAGATTGGGATCTGCTGCACATTTCCACAGTTCTCTGTTGCATATTTTTAATTTTATTTATTTCTGTATGTGTAGGAATGTACCGTCTGCATGCAGGTTTGTGCACCCGTGTAGTGCAATGCCGAGGAGGTCAGAAGATGGTGTCGGATTCCCCTGGAACTGGATTTCTCCTGGAATTGGAGTTTCAGACGGTTCTCGGCCGCCATGTGGGTGCTGGGGATCGAACTTGGGTCCTCTGTAAGAGCGGTCGGCGCTCTTAACCGTTAGGCCATCTCTCTAGTCCCTCTGTTGCATTTTTGTCTTCAAGAGTTTACATGGATCTTGTGCATGCTGACACCATTGCTGTAGGTTCATATGAGCAAGGTCCCAGGAGCCTGTAGGCTCCATTTCCATATGGTTATGCACCTTTTCCTCTATCTCTTATAATATTACTGACCTCTCTTCCCCAGTGCTCCCTGAGCCCTGGGTAGGTGGAGTTTAATGTGGCTTCTGTAGAAGGATCCACATTCAGCAGACTCTTGATTTTCTAAACTTGAGTCATTTGTGCCTCTTTGTGTCCCTGGAACTCTGTGGCATAAAGAGATGCATTAGTATTCTCTTTAACCCTTGTTCTATGTAAGGCAAATCTTAGGTGTAGAGGTTGAATCACAGATGTCCCTCTCAGGCTTGTGGCAACTCGCAGATAATCTATGTGTAAGACTAATTGTGGAGCTCTGTACTGATCCTTGTTTATTTCAAAAGAAGCTTCTCTGATGAATGGTGACTGGGATACTTGCCTGTTAATAAAAGGATCGATCCCCAGCACCCACATGGCGGCTGAGGACCATCTGTAACTCCAATTCCAGGAAAACTCCAGTTCCAGAAGAATCCGACACCATCTTCTGACCCCCGCGGCATTGCACGACACCGGTGCACAAACCTACATGCAGACAGTACATTTGTACACATAGAAAATAAATAAATAAATAATTTTAAAAAATTAAGAAAGGATCAATATATTGTAATAGTAAGAAATTACATTTGTCTAGGAATTTGGAAGTCTTGAAGTTTTCTCAAAAATCTATGACCTCTCCAGCCATATGTATATGGCTAGATTGACAGTCCTGAATATGAGTTCTGTCTGATTAAGTGGGCTTTTAGGCCAATTAGGTTGTTGTTGATTCCTCCCAAGATAAAAGTGTCACTATTTGCAACAATGTTGCTTGATGTGCTGGTAACTGATATGCTTATTAGACCTTAAATGTGGGGTAGGGGTAAGACTATCAATTGATATTCTCCCTTCGTAGCTTGTATATCACTTCCAGGTCATTTCCAGATTCATTGCTCCAAATCTTGTCTCTAAAACATGTCTTGCCTTCAGCAAAAAAAATTAAAAAAAAAAAAAAAGTCTTACCTTCAAGTTAAAGGAGGCAATCAAGTGATATGGCAATAGCCTGTGTAAATTTGGAAATCTCTTGAACTTCCCTGGCTAAGATATCAAAGGACAGTTTCGCCTATCTGATTCTGTTTCTTGTTATATGCCTATGATCTTCATTTGGACTCTGTTTTCCTAAACCAATATTGCTGCAAGCAAGAGCTATACAGGAAAACTTTGTTGTTGTTGTTTGACACATCATCTCACTGTCTCTCTAGCTGGCCTTGAACTCACAATGTCAACCATCTCAGGATGGCCACAATATGAGAACCATCTTCCTCTCTCTGCCTCCCTAATGGGATTCACAGCCATGCTAAAGGCGTGAAAAGACTATCTCATTCGTATGAATATTTAAGGGCCAAAAAATGAATTGCTAGGTCAAATAAATCTGTTAACACTGCTACTTTCCTTCTTTGCACATCAGGGGCAATACCTTGGTCTCCAGGACTACCATTTATGTAGTAGTTAATTGAATTACTATAATATTTCTGGGCTTGTGGCAGATTCCCAGATCCAAATCTTTCTCACTCTCCCTCTTCCTCTCCTATTTCCCCCTCTTCTTACTTTCTCTGCCCCCCTTCCTTTCTCTCTGCCTTCTTATTTCACCTGAATGGCCATTTTAATTACATTGAGCCTATCGGGGTATCCCAGGAAAGTCCACTGATAAGGTCCTTTTCGTGTAATATAATATATGCATGTTCTTAGAGTTAAGGTATGAACATTTTTGAGAAATTATTGCATTTATTTCATTGTTGCATTTCTCTGCTGTGCAGATTCTCTAAAGAAGTAAATGAAAATAGCATTATTTTTATCATTAAGTACTGTTTAATTATTGTGATTTAAATGTCAACTTGATATGACATAAGACCAAGAGAGTCTGAATGAGAGCCCAGTCGTCCTGTGGAGATGGCCTTGATCTCAAAACTGCTGTGGGAGAATCCAGCCTAAAAATGGGGAACACATTCCTGTGTTTGGGCTACTGAAGTAGATAGGAATAGATAAACTCTATCTGAACACTGAGCATATGACCATTCATTTCTTTACGTATTTGACTGTGGATATGATACAACTAGCCACTTCACATGCTTACTAGTGTGAAGGTAACATGGATTTGTGAATTAAAATAATCATTTTTCTCCCCTATTTTGTTTTATGACAGGATATTTAACCAAAGCAATAGAAATGAAGCCAGAACAGATATGTTTGGGCATCCACATTTGATGTAAATGAATCAACAATATTTCCCTTTGGTTTATCAACAGGACAACACTTTCTAACAATTTCCCCTGCAACTCTTACATCTTTTCCACTCTCATTGTTATGACATTTATGTTTACAATGCATAAGTATAGGTCACATCTAAGTACAAAAAACAAGCAATGGGCATAGTGAGCAACACCAACCTCTCTCATTTTAAATGTTTTTTTTTTCTTGTTCAAATTTCATGATGTTTAATATAAGATTTGAAAATATCTTTTCTAACATATGCATTTTAAGAAAAAGGCCACATAATAGAAGATGAGGATCTTTTTAAGACCAGGGCGTGGTGGTGCACACCTTTAATCCTAGCACGTGGGAGGCAGAGGCAGGCGGATCTTTGTGATTTCAAGGCCAGCCTGGTCTACACTATGAGTTCCAGGACAGCTGGGGCTACAGGGAAACCCTGTCTCAAAAAGACAAAAAAAAAAAAAAAAAACCAGGATAAAGAACCCTCAGAGCTAGCATCTACTAGAGGAAAATAGAAAGAATGTCAAGAATCTGAGAAGATTCACAGTGCTTGTGCACACACTCTGGCCTACTGGAATTCTAGGTTTTATATTGATTGATTAAACCATAAGCACATGTAAATACCTAATGTTTTTCTCTGATAGTTACTCTAAATAAAGGCTTCAAAAAGATCTTATATTTATTCTTTGGAAAAGAGTCTTATCAGATGATAAATTTCTTTTTGTCACAAAGAGTGCATCAACATGTGTCTGAATAGGGGAGTAATTAATCCTGGCAGAAATTTTATTCATCCATTAAAAATCTCCATTAGAATGTACGATATGATAAGTACTATTGTGGATAGAACAGATACTGTTGAAAAAACCCCATGCCTCCTTATGTCTGCATTATTGTGAAAAACACACACAGCATATATAATCTTATAATTATCCCCATACTGTTATAATTGAAAGTTTTACTTTCCTTTTGAATCTTGCACAAGACAATATTTTATCTTTAGATTACTTTGCTCAAGTGAACATACCTGGTCTAATGCTTTGAACACATACCTTTGGTGTTCCAGGTGATGGTCCCTCTGGCCTTGTGTATGCTATACAAGTTTCCTACCACCTAACTACTTCTTCAACACAAATTATTTGGTATAGAATTCTGAGTAAGATAAGATATAGGAGAAATATCATATATTCAGGGATATCCATGTCAGGTGAAAGGGACATTTTTCTTTCAGTCACTAATATACAGACTGATGTCCTGCACAGCATATTACATTAGTATGGCAGTGTCACTTTTATCTTGGAAGCAATCTATGGCTAACTCTTTTGTATGAAACACTTGCACACTTGTAGGAAACACTTGTATGAAGCCGCAGCAACAAAGCACCTCTCGCTCGTTCTTCTCAAAGCGGTTTATTCAGGCAGGCAGGTCTTGTCAGAACAGTTTATTCAAGCACATCTTTTCTCCTTCTCCAAGCTTCTCCCTCTAAGCCTTAAGCCTTTCCCTCTAGGCCTTCTTCCTTCTCCAAACCTTCTCCTTCCTCAGGCAAACAAGCTTCTCCTCTAAGACTAGAAAGGAGAGAGTGTCCCTCTATCTAGAAAGTCCCTCTATTTATCCACCTTCCCAGCCCAGGTTGCGTGGCTTTAGTCTATTGGTATCATCTGGCCTGATCTTGTATACAGGGTGCACCTGCACAGCTCAAAACGGTGAGAGTGACTTTACTTGGAGGTAGGAGGGAATCAGGTGTTAATCATAAGACTCAGGTGTTAGTCATAAAACTTTGCTAAAGTCTCGGGTGCCTTCTTAGGACTGTCACCACACCCGCTCCCCACACTCTTTGGAATTAAACCCCACTCAGTGGAAGGAAACTCATGTGTGATACTGCAAACATAACCAAATACACATGGATGGAGAGGTCATAGATGTTAGAGAAATTCCCAAAGATGTTACATCCCTAGGCTAATGTAACTATTTACTAAGTGCTAACTTTGTATCCTTATATTTACAGAAAAATATCGCAATCACCACTCTTCTGAGAAGCTTCTTTTGCATCAGATCAAGATTATTACAGAGTAATAATCACTTACAGATATTGTCTGTGAATTGCTCTGTCTAGCATCTTGTTTTTATGCATGCTGTATTTATACACTAAAAGGACATATTCCCATTGATTGATGAGGAAGACACTCTGTTTTGATATACTTGAACACACTAAACTACTAAATCACCTTTATGATATGTAAGCTTCTAAGAATTCAAGAGCAGATTTTACCAATAAAAGCATAATGAATTTAATAGTACAAGGCATGAAAAATTTAATAAAAACAGATTAATAATAATATCTTTTCAAATTTTATTGAATTATTTTGAATGAATTTAATTCAAAATATTTTATCATATTTAACTCTCCATCTGTATCTAGAAGCCTCCTCTCCTCACCCACACACAATTTCATAAATTTGGATCGTGAAATGTCCTTCAATATGGATCACCGCACTGGAAGTTGGTGAAGCTACTGGGGTGGTTTGAATGAGAATGTCCGCCGTAGGCTCCAAGTATTCTGACATTTTGTGCCCAGTTGGTGGTGCTGTTTTGGGAGATCTTAGAAGGTGTGACCATGCTGGAGGAATCACATCACTGGGGGCAGGCATAGAGAATTCAAAAAGTCTTGCCAGTCTCCAATCGTTTTCTCTGCTTCATGAACCTGTTTGAAAATGTGAACCTCAGCTTTCTGCTCCAGCTCCTGCCACTATGCCTTCCTGCTATGACGGACTCAAATTCCCTGGAACTCTCAATCCTAAACTCAAATAAACTCTTCCTTTTAGAAGTTCCCTGGGTCATGGTGATTCTATCCCAGCAAAAGAAAAGTGGTAATAGAGCCTCCCAGATTCATGTACCTAAAAGTTACTGACTGGACCCTTCCCAGCAGACATTAGTTTCCAATAAATTCTCTGGTAGCATGTGGTATTTCTTTGGTATTTCTTACCCAGCTTCTACCCTGGGATTATTTTTCTGGCTTCTCTTTACAGGTCATTTGTGTATCCTTTCACCATTGCTCTGAGTTCATCTGTTCACTGGCCAGTTGTCTGGAAAAGTCTGTTTCCTAGTGATCCATTCACCTTCCTTCACTCCTACAATCTTCCCACCCTCTCTTACACCATGATCCCTGAGTCTTACCCAGCAAATATGTGATATAGGTGTCTATTCAGGGATTATTCCTCAGTCTCTTACTCTCTGCATGGCCATCAGTTTTAAGTTTCTGTCATAATCATCAAATATACTCTTCAGGTCTTGAAAGGAAAGAAAAATCTGAAATAGGGTCATTTGGAGTTGATAAATACAAATGTACATTATTTTGTTAAATTTTACATGTAAATATAAATTATAAGTAAATGTAAATTATATTCACATTGTGTTTAAAATGTGTTTTAAAAATAACGCAAGACATGTAAGGCAGGATGCAGGAACTCAGGTAGGGTAGGGGGCATGGAAAGGAAAATGAATCTAAATTAGACTGAAAAATGTTATAAGAAATGCACAAAACAATAATAAAATATTACAAAATATATCAATGTTAAAACCAAAGTAATTGAGAAAACTTATGAGCATAATTGTTCACATGAAAGTATAATAAAAAACACAATATCAATTTAGAGTATTAGTATCCATAGTTCAGTACTTATAAATATTCTGAAAGCTCAGATAAGATAGATATCTAGATAAAATTAACTGACAAAGTCTGGGATTTTGAATATTTCAACCTAAGTTAAAAATCCTATATGTGGAAGGAAGCTAGTAATATAGACAATATCATATTCTCCCAATGCAAGGAAATTAAAATTTCCATTACATTAATTTTTCTTTCTTTTATTCTTATTTATTAGTGGGATGGATGCTATTCATTCTGAGTGTGGTAGGTAGAATTTCACAGTGACTTTAATATACATTTCCTTCATGCAGAAAGGTATTGAAGATTTAAAAATTCTCAGCCAATTTATTTTGAGAATTATTTGTTCTATCCTTGGCTCTAATTTTTATACTTTATTTATATTGTTATTACTCCTTTTCCATTCATCATATATCATTTCTCAACTGACTTTAGCGTCACTTCCCTTTCCATGTCCCCACCCCACCCCACCTGAGTTCCTGCACTCTGCCATACATGTCTTGCATCATTTTCTGAGTCTTTCCAGAGTCTTATTTTCCGGATCTTTTGATATTGTTGTTCTCTCTAACTTGTATTGCGTGCATATCACCTGAATTGGAGGATTTTCTTTTCTTTTCTTTTTTCTAAAAGACGCCATGTTTTCCTTAGGGAAGTGTATGAAGGTTCCTCCTTGGCAAGCCCAAACAACCATCAATCTTGTCCTTGTGCTCCACACTGGGGTCTTTCCCTCCCATGGTCCCCCAAATGATGTCCACTAAGCAAGGATTCTGTCTTGATCTTCCTGTACTGGCTTCCATGATACAGCCTGGGTAGTCCAACAATGACAGTATGTACTCTGACGAGGCTGAAATCCCAGTAGCTTCTCAGTCCACAAGCTGAATATCTCTGTAGTCCCCATCTGGCATTGAAGGTTTGGAGTATTCTTGGAGAGACATGAGTCTTCAGTCCATATTTGAAAAATGCCAAAGGAAGTGGCAGCAACAGAGTAGATGCACTTGCCAGTAAGAATTGAAGACAGGCCAAACAACAGTGTTCTCTCTTTCTTCTTTTTGTCTTTTTACTAAGAACTCAAGTTTTATATCTGAAGGGCAATTTCTCAGGCCTTACTGATTATTTCTAGTTTTACTTTCTTTTTGGGCGCTTAAGGCCCCACTGTTAGCCCAGATTAACAAAGGTTTTGGTTTTCTTAAGGTCAGTTGAGAATCTGGTCCTCAGGAGTAACTCATTTTTGGGGGAGCCTCTGGCCCCCTTCAACTTTTTATTTTCCACTTCCATTCACTCAAGGACAAAATCAGGCCTTGCTAGACCAGGCTTCTCTTTTTGAAGCATGAGCAGACTTTCTTCTTTATAGAGTGGACACTGGCTGAAGTCCCATTACTTGATCGCCAAGACCTCCCTGAACATGAAGACTGGTGACCTACATTTGCAGGACATGTCAAGAGCTGCCCCCATGCATAGTCCCATAGACTAAGTTGACCTCTGAGGGCAAGGAACAAAGTTATCCTTAGATCTCTCAGCCAAATTGGTATGGGCATTAAGTATGGTCATTAAACACCCAGAAAGGCTAAGTTACACCAGTCTGATACATCACACCAATATTAAAATTGTATCTTCTGAAAACAAACTCTATTATATTTCCATATCACATTTCTTGATTTGCATATTTTCATTTTCATTTTATATTACTCTAAAAGATGCATACATACCCACCATCATATACCAAAAATTGAAAGTCTGAAAATAAATGGTAGGTTAGTTCTAGAACCTGTCTAGGGATTCACAATGAAAAACACAGTTGTTTTCAGATCACAAGGAATATAACACTAATGTTGCTCAGTTTTCTTTACATCCATAGATGAAGGATACAATTTGTCTTTTGTTTTTCTGGGACTTTGTTACTTCACTTAACATAAAATCTAGTTCCATCCATTTACCTGCAAATTTCATGATGCCATCATTCTTTAAGGCTGCATAGAACTCCATTGTGTAGATGTACCACATTTTCTCTATTCACTTTTCCATAGAGGGGCACTTGGGTTGGTTCCAGGTCTTCACTATTTTAAAGAGAGCTGCAATAAGCATCGCTGTATATGTTTCTCTGTAGTAGGATGAATCTTGTGGATATAATCCCAGAAGTGGTATGGCTAGGCCAAGTGGTAAGCTCATTTTGAGTCTTTTAAGGGTTCTCCACACTGCTTTCCATAATGGTTGTACAAATTTGCATTCCCAACAGCTAGAACTGTGTCCCCCTTTCTCTATGTCCTCTCCAGCATTTGGCTTCATTTGTCTTCTTGATCCTAGCCAGCCTGATCAGAGTGAGATGATATCTTAAAGTGGTTTTAATTTGCATTTCCTTAATGATTAGGGATGTTGAACATGTATTACAATGTTTCTCAGTGATCTCTCTTTCCTCACTTGTGAAGTCTCTTTTCAGCTCTTTATTGCATTTTCTGAGTGAGTCATTTGTTTCTTTATGTCATTGTTTTTTGAGTTTATATATTCTGGAAGTTAATGCTCTGTCAGATGTATCAGTAGTGAATGTTTCCTCATCCAACTCTGTGCGTTTCCTCTTCACTTCCTTGATTTTTTCTTTTGCTGTACAGAAACTTTTGAGTTTAATAAGGTTCCATTTGTCAATTGCCAGCCTTATTTCCTATGATGCTCTCTGATTTAGAAAGTCTTTTCCTATGCCTATGTCTTGTAAGTTGCTGCCAACTTTTTTTTTCTATCACATTCAGAGTTTGGGGTTTCACATTGATGTCTTTGATCCATTTGGAGTTTTTAATTTATTTTTTTTTTCTATTTTTTATGTGTATAATGTATTGTCTGCATGCAGGTCTGTGCACCCGTGTCATGCAATGCCACGGAGGTCAGAAGAGGGTGTCGGATTCCCCTGGAACTGGAGTTCTCCTGGAATTGGAGTTACAGACTGTTCGCAGCAACCATGTGGGTGCTGGGGATCGAACCCGGGTCCTCTGCAAGAGTGGTCTGTGCTCTTAGCTGCTAGGCCATCCCTCCAGCCCTTGGAGTTTATTTTTTTTACAGGATGAGAGGTAGGGGGTTAATTTTATTCACAAGTGGTGATCCAGTTTTGGCAGCACCATTTGCTGAAGATGCTGTCTTTCTTCCATTGAGTTTTTTTGAACCCCTTGTTGAAATTGTGCTAAAGTTTTGATCTTTAGTTTTGATCCATTGGTCTACAGGTCTGTTGTTGTCCAGTACCAGGCTGGTTTTATGAATATAGCCCTGTAGTATAATTTGAACTCTGGTACTGAAATTCCCCCTGTATTGCACTTTTCACTCAGTGTTGTTTTGGTTATTTGGGGTCTTTTGTTGTACTATATGAATTTAAGAATGTTTTTCCAAGCCTGTGAAGAATGTTTTTGGGGGATTTTAATTTGAATTGCAGTGAATCAGTATATTAACTTGGGTAGAATAGACATATTTACTACATTAATTTTTCCAATCCATGAGCATGGGAAGTGTTTCCATCTTCTGATATGTTCTTCAATCTCCTTCTTCAGAGGTTTATAATTTTTGTTGTAGAGATATTTGGTTTCATTGGTTAGGTTTGTTCCTAGGTATTTTGTTGTTTTTAAGGCTATTGTGATTGGGAAATTGTCCTTGTATTCCATCTTTATTTGATTGTTGTTAGTGTAAAGAAAGGCTACTGACTTTTCTAGGTTAATTTTGTAACCCACCATTTTACTGAAACCATCATATCTCAGAGTTTTCTGGTGGAATTTTTAGCATCCCTTAGATAAACTATCATATCGTCTGCCAAAAGGGATAGTTTGAGTTCCTCTTTTCCAATTAGTATTCCCCTAATTTCTTTTTCTTGCCTTATTGCCCTAGTCAGTTTTTCAAGAACTATATTGAAGAGGAGTGGCAACAGGGAGTAGCCTTGTCAGGTCCCTACCTTTATGGATAGTCCTTCTAATTTTTGTCCATTTAAGATGATGCTGCCTGTGATTTTCTTCTATATGGCTGTGATTATGCTGAGGAATGATCCGTATTGTCCAATTCCCTCTAGGACTTTAATCATGAAAGCATGCTGGATTTTGCAGAAGCCCTTTTATGCATCAATTGTGATGGTCATGTGGTTTTTGTCATTCAGTCCATTTGTGTGTTTTATGATATTTACCGATTTTCATATGTTGAATCATCCCTGCGTCTCTGGTATGAATCCAATTTGATCATAATTATCATGAGCTAATGCTCTAATGATCATGATCAGATCTAATTACCAAATCTAATGATCTAATGATAATGATATTTTTGATATGGATCTGTATGCAGTTTGCAAGTATTTTGTTGAGAAGTTTTGCATCTGAGTTCATTAATGAGATGGGTCTGTATTTCTATTTTTTGGTTGTATCCTTGCCTGGTTTTGATATTTGAGTGATGCTGACTTCATAGAAGGAATTTGGGAGATTTCCCTCTACTTGTATCCTTCTGAAACGTTTGAGTAATAATGGTTGTAAGTCCTCTTTAAATGTTTTACAGCATTCTGCTGTGAAACCATCTGGGCCTGGGCTATCTTTAGTTGCTAGGTATCATTATATTTTCAATTTTTTCATATATTATGGGTCTGTTTAAGTTGTCAGTCTGTTCTTGGTTTAGCTTTGGTGATTCCCTGGAATGCAGATATTCATCCATTTCTCTTAGGTTTTCAAATTTAGTAGATCATAGGTTTTTGATGTATGGACCTATGATTGTCTGTATCTTTTTGTTGTCTGTTGTAATAGTTCCCCATTCATCACAGATTCTATTGATTTGCAGTTGTTCGTTCTTTATTTTGGTTAACTAGGCTAGAGGTCTTTCTATCTTGTTTATTCTTTCAAAGAAACTTTTGAATTTGTTGATTTTTTGTATTGTTTACTTTGTTTCTATTTCATTGATTTCTGCTCTATTTTTTGTTATTTCTTTCTGTATGCTGCATTTAGGGTTCATTTGTTGTTCTATTTCAAGTGTTTTTATCTGCATTGTCAGCTCATTTATTTGTGCTCTTGCTGTTTTGTTGTTGTTGTTGTTGTTGTTGTTTGTTTTTGTTATATAGGCACCCAGAGCCATAAACTTCCCTCTTAGGACTGCTTTTAAAGGGTTTAAAGGGTACCATAGGTTTTGTTATGTTGTATTGTCATTCTCTTTTAGTTCGAGGAATGCTTTTATTTCTTTCTTTTTTAATTTAAAAAAAAAATTTTTATTTTGTATGTGTATGAATGTACTGTCTGTGTGTAGGTCTGTGCACCCGTGTTGTGCAATGCTGTGGAGGTCAGAAGAGAGTTTTGGATTCCCATGGAACTGGAGTTAAAGATGGTTCTCAGCTGCAATGTGGGTGCTGGGGATCGAACCCGGGTCCTCTGCAAGAGCAGTTGGAGCTCTTAACCGCTAGGCCAACTCTCCAGCCCTTCTTTCTTTCTTTACTTCCTCTTTTAACCATTAATTATTCAAGAGTGTGTTGTCTCATCTCCATGTGTTTGTGTAGGTAGCAGGGCTTATCCTGGTGTTGATATTGAGCTTAATTGTACTGTGGTCTGATAGAATGCATGAAATTATTTCAATTTTTTTGTATTTGTTGAGGCTTTCATCTGTGCCCAAGTATGTGGTCATTTTTTGAGAATGTTTCATGGGCTGCTGAGTACAAAGTGTATTCTCTGATGCTTGGGTGGAATATTTCATAGATGTCTGTGAGGTCCATTTTCTGTATCGTATTGTTCAGTTCAGATATCTCTCTGTTTAATCTTTGTTCAGTTGATCTGTCCAAAGGGCTCAGTGGGGTACTGAAGTCTCCTACTATGATTGTTCTTGGGTTAATCTTTGCCTTGACGTCCTGTGGAGTTGTGTTTATAGAGATCAGTGCACTGGAGTTTGGTGCATATTTATACATGATAGTGAAGTATTCATGGTTATTTTTCCCTTTGACAAGGATGTATTGGCCCTCTTTGTCTCTTCTGATTGTTTCTACTTTGAAATATATTTTGTCTGATATTAAAATAGCAACTCCTGCTTTCTTTTTGGTACCATTTCTTGGAATATATTTTTCCATCCTTTCCCTTTAAGTTGATGCCTATCCTTGAGGGTGAGAAAGGTTTCTTTTAAACAGCATATCAACTTATTCTGTTTCCTATCCCATTCTCCCAGTTGATGTCTTTTGATTGGGGAATTTAGTCCATTAATATTTAAGGTTATTTTAGGAAGCTTTCTTTTAATGCTAAACAGGGGCCATGCTAAAGGAGGATGGGAAATCAGTGCCCACTTTGTGGACACTATGGGGAGTTGACTCCTCTCTGCATAGGCCAGCTGGCTACTTCCCATAGCCCAGCATGGGTGACACTTTCAACTCAGGCCCTTAGCCTGGACCCACAAGACACGTGTTCCAATCTTGACCATGACTTCTCACCTGCCCAAAGCATGGACAGGGATTTCAGGCTGATGGCTGACTGCCTCCCTTCAGCCAATACCCACTCACAACACCAGCTACCCAGATTGGTGGTCCGCAAAGGGAAGCCTTTTTTCAATCCACTGGCCACCCAAATGAAATGCAGGCCTACCTTGGCCTATATGTGTACAATAATTAATACAAAATAACAGCTGGGAATTCCGTGATGACGTTACTATGAAATGCAAATTTATTCCTTGCTACAACCTGCTTTTATAAACTAAATGACGTCAGTTCCCAGGACCAATCATAACTCGCCCACACCTTTGCCACACCCAGCATGACGCACCTAGGCCATGATGCTTGCTCCTCCTTGGGATGGGGCCAGACCCTCAGCCTTCCAGTGCTCTGAGGCATGCTAGTTGGATAGCTAGCCTGGAATTCAAGCTGGATTTCCCTACAGGTTTTAATTTAGAGATGTGTGTTGTTTCCTTTCACCTTATTATCCATTTGTGGTTTTGGTCTAGGTTTCTACTTCTGAAGTTCTACTTTTGTTAATTTCTCTTTCAAGTTGCCTGGGGGTAGTTGCTTCTCTCCTCTGTCCTTTGAATTGCTTCAAGTATTCTCTGAAGGGTTCGTTTTCCTGTCATGTATTCCTTCATCTTGTTTATGTCATAAAATATTTTTCTCTTTCCTTCAACTAGAATTGATATTTTTGTTGGGTATAGTAACCTGGGTTGGCACATATAGCAGTTTAGCACTGGGAATGCTTTTGTCCACATTCTTCTTGCTTTCATAGTTTGCAATGAATAGTCATCTGTAATTCTGATAGGTTTCCCCTTATATGTATCTTGCCGTTTTTCTCTTGTGGCTTTCAGAATTTTGTCTTTGTTCTGGGCATCTAGTGTTTTAACTGTGAAATGGCATGGGTAGTTTCTTTTCAGATCTTTTCTATTTGGTGTTCTATGTGCTTCTTGCATTTCTATGGGTTTTCTTTTTTTTTTCAGTTTGGGGAAATTTTCATCTTTTATTCTGTTGAAGATGTGATCAATACCATTCTCCTGGGAGTCTTCCCTTTCCTCTATTATGCAGAGGTTTGATCTTTTCATAATGTACCACATTTCCTGGTTGTTCCACTCTTGTGGAACGCTCTTTTCATAGTCTTTACTTAAGGTTCTTAGTTGTTCTGTGTTATCTTCCCAGTCTGATATTCTTTTTTCTTCTTCCTCCATTCTGCTTCTGAGGCTTTTTCCCATTCTTTCCTCTTAATTGGATTAGTGTTCTATTTCATTTATCATTTCATCCCGTGTTTTGTTTAGTATTTCCACTTCCTTTTGGGGCTTCTTAATCTTTTCTTGTAGCTCCTTGTTTCACTTGTTGACTTCCTTTTTCATTTCAGCATGGGATCTTTTCAATGTTTCTACTTTCTTCCAGAATTTGTCATTTTCTCCCTCTAGCTCTTTCCAGAGTTTATCATTTTCTCCTTTTAGTTCTTTTCAAAGTCCCCATTGTCTCCCTGTAGGTCCTTTCTGAGTTTTTCATTCTTTCCCCTTAGTTCTATGATTTCTTTGTCTATATCTGTGATTGTTATTCTGTGATCTGTGTCCTGGGCTATCTCTAGGGAAATCCCATTGTAGGAGTCATCCACAGGCTCCTTAGAGTTTACTGTGGAATTATTCTGTTTTTCCCATATTGTTTTTCCCATATTGTTCTTTCATAGTGCTCTTGGCATGTGGTTTGCCTTTTGCCTATATTCCAATGTGAATCTCAAATGCCTCCTCACCATGTTGAAGGATTGCATTCCTTGATTCCTTCAGATGCTTTCAATGTATTCTTGTTTATGGAGTGTTGACATGTCTAGGTTTCAAGATTTCAATTTTGGTTATATATTTGAAGGTATAGTTCACTCTTCCCTTTCTGTTCCACAAGAACTGGGTGGGTAACAACCCAGATGACATTCTCTGAGCACTGTATTCCCTCTGCTGCCAGCCAGTTCCTCTAGGTTAGTTTTATGGCTTACTGGAAACTCCCTCCAGAATTCCAGTTGGTGGGTAGGGGGGTAGGGGTGGGAGTTGATTTCTTAACCCTGTGCCTCAGCTGATCTGGTGGGAGCCAGCCAGCAGCCTCTATGCAAGGCAGGCCAGAGATCCAAACCTCACCTCCAATGATCCTCCTGGATGACACACATGGCCCACACCCTGCACTTCAGCTGGTCTGGAGGGAAACAGAAGCCTCTATGCAAGGCAGGCCAGTGGCCCTATTTTTAATTGGATTGATCGTCTCTGATACTTACGGTTTTCTAATGTTTTTGTATATGCTAGATACTAGCCATCATGATCATGATCATTTTTTTTTTGTAGTATTGAAGCTTTTTAGTTTTATGAAGTCCCAGTTATCATTTTTAAATTTAATGTCTATGCAGTAAGAGTCTGCTATACAACACCCTGTGTCTACATGTTCTCGTTTATTTCCTACTTTATAGGCTTTTACATTCATGATATCAGGTCTCATGTTGAGGTTCTTGACCATTTAGAGTTGAAACTTGTACATTGTGAGAGATATGAAGCTATTCATTTTGATGTGCACCATTTCTTATTCAATGTCTTTTCTCCAGTGAGGTTTTGGTTCCTTTTTCATATTTAATTAACTATAAATGCACAGACTTATGTCTGGGTCCTCTATTTTATTGGAGTGATTAATGTGTCTGTTTTTCTGCTAGTGCCCTGCTGGTTTTATTGCTAAATGACTGTAGTATAATATTTATCAGGGATATTAAATCCTCTATCAATTCATTGATTATCCTGGATGGTTTTGGCTCTCCTGGTTTGTTGTGTTTCTATATAAAATATAAGACTATATTTCAAAATCTGTGAAGAAACGTGTTTGATTTTAATCTGTATTCCATTGAATTTGTGCATTGCTTTTCATCAAATGGCCATTTTTATCATGCTATTTGCTTCTGATTAGCTTTTATAGATCTGGAAATTGCTATGTATGTTCCCAGAAAAGAAAAGCTGAATCATCCAAGCTAAAACGTCAACTGGCCTAGCAAGATATGCCCACTGGTGCAATAATGACAGTGATGTTGTGCTTGTATCCAAACTCATTCTGATTAAAGATCCACTTCAAAGATGAAGCCAATACATAATACTCATAACTTTCATTGGAATCTTTGGCTAAATAGGTCATAGGGGAAAGTGTAGTCTATTATTGTGCTAAATATACATTGTATCTATTAAGTAGACTCCTGATGACAATTTATATTCAGAGAAGGTTGTATCTTTATACTCTGAACACAGAAACATTCTCATGTAGCAGACCATGATTGAGACCTCCAAACTGGACAATGCAAATAAATAAATAGATAAATAAATAAATAAATAAATAAATAAATAAAGAGTCTGCAGAGTGATGATCCTTGAGTAGGACACCTATATTAAGTGTCTGCCTCCAATAGTACAGGGATCAACATTAAGGCAGAGGTAAAATGATTTTAAGAGCCAGAGCAAGTGGATGACCACAAAGACGCACAATTTTACAGACAACAATTGTGACATCATATACTACTCAGAGTAACCTTAACCACGATAAAATTTCCAGGATAGATCTGCTAACTCAGCAAGAAAAATCAACACTAGGTGAGTAAAACTGCTTGGTGGGTAAGAATTAGCTTTCTTTCGTGTGACTCATGGTAGATGACCCCAATTTCAGTGGATCCAAATATACAGAGGTTAATGTGGGTTTACCATTTTTACTTTCTATGCATTAATAGATATAGAGGTCTATTTCTAATACTTATTAAAATAATTCTTGTGTATATAAAATAGAGTACCTGAAATAAGACAGGGAGGTATTAAAATGGGGAGTGAAGCTAGAAGAGAGGTCTAAATGTGATTTCATTTTTGGGGGTCTTTTTGAGACAGGGTCTCCCTATAGCCTCAGCTGGCTTGAAACTCACTCTGTAGACCAGGCTGGCCTTGAACTTACAGAGATCCACCTGCCTCTGCCTTCTGGGTGCTGGGATTAAAGGCATGCGCCACCACACCCAGAAGCTACCTTTTTTATAGTTTTAAAAAACATCAATAAAAATAAATTTAAAAATTCCAGAAAGCATTGGTATTTTATTTTGCTTATTCATTATAAATCCCATATGTGTTTAAAATAAAATTTGTTCATATATAGTCTCCATTAACTTCCACTAATACCAACAACTTACTTTTTTTTTACTAAAACCCACTCCCAAATTCATGTCTTCTTCTCTGGTAATCCAAAATTCCAACTAGTACTTCCCACATACACCTGGGCGTGAAGCTATTTACTAAAGCATGTGTGACCTACCATTCACACCAACATCAGAAAAAAAAAATTCTCCATTCCTCAAATACTAAGTGTTTCCAATTTATCTCCTCAGTAATGGGTGAAGCCTTGAGAGCTAATTCCCATCTATTCTGGAATTTTTGTCTGGTTTCATCTTGTGCATGTCTTGTGGAGGTAACCAAGGTGCTATGAATTCACGAATCTGATAATGATATATCCAGAAGGAATTATATCAGCATAAGCACAATCCTATATCTCTTAAATTCTTTCTACCTCTTCTTGTAGCATGTTCCTGAAATCTGGTACAGCATATTGAAAAAAGTGTCCCACTTATCTCCTAGCATCACATATTCTTAATAATTTGACAAGGTATGAGCCATTACATTGACTGACGCTCACTGCAAAAAATAAATATCATTGTCAAAATTTTATAGTAGCTCAAATCAATGAGTTTAAACATAAATCTTTAGAAGAGAATTTGAAAATATGTCTCTTTAGTAATAAAATAACAGGTTCTACCTTAAGGTCTATGACTGCCCCAGGCATGGGATTTTGACCAGATTTACAATTCAAGGAAGGGAATTCTCCCCTACAGATCAGGCCTCAAATCCAATCAGAAATTGGTTGATTAGCCATAGCCATCATGGCACTATTGCACCATTATGCACATCTTTTCTGGCAGGACAGTATTATATCACTGAAGGTCTAGTGCTCAGTTAGATCACTGATGTCTTTTGTTCTCTGACATTCTATATTTTATGGCGTGGCCATTTGTGAAAGTTTCACTGCTCAACACCGTTCCAGTGACCTGACTTATCTGGTTGAAGTCTGTTCTCCAGCTGACCTTGAATTTTAATAATTCTTGTTATCATATTAATTCTTATTTTTCTGTCCTGCTTGACTTTCAGCTCTCTAGCAGTTATGGTACCTGCTGCTGCCTCAAGGAGTGGAACTGGAACTTTTGCCTTTTCTAGAAATGAGTACTTTTGAGAAATAATGGCACTGTGCACCCAACTTAAAAGTACAATACAGTAGTAATTAAGAATTCTACAGAAACTGTGTCATGCACAGAGTGACCAAGTAAAGAAAGGAATTTTGATTTCATGGTCAGTTTTAAACTAAAATGAGGATTGAAGGGCAAAGTGAAACTAAGTCCAGTGAACCCATGGATTCTAGTGATCTGAATTAAAGATTAACAGTCTTTATAAAATTACCTTAGAAGAAAGTGTCAAACAAGGAAACTGTAGAAAACAGAAACTGAGGAAAACAATGACCAGAATTAAAACAAGATATGAATCAAAGCTACATCAACCACTAAATGACTTATAGGTCGATTGAACAAGGAACTAAAGTAAGAAAAATAAAGTTGTCTATTGTTAAAGCTTTAAAGTTCACTTTTTACACTGTCCAGCACCTATGTAACCACAAGGGGTAAAGAATGAAGTCCTCAGAGTTAAAATATAATATTAATTTTGCTTTCCTGAAAAACTGCTAAATTGCTTAGTCAAGTGGTTATACTATTATTGTTTTACTTTCTTTGATGCCTCAACTAAATGGTTTTATTATTAGTGATTGTTTTACTGTTTTTGATGTTAAGAATGATTTCTAGTGTGAATTTTCTGAAAATGATTTATGGGTAGGTTAGGTTGTGTTTTCATCATTAGTTTAGGCTTATATAAAGTGTATTAGTCTTAGGGCATATAAAATAAGCATCGGGATCTGAGGAGCAGAGAGAAGAGAGACAGAAAAGAGAGAAGAAAAGAAAATCTGCAGAGTGGTAAAGCGGAAAGGTCCTCTGCACAGGATCAGAGAAGGCAAATGGATCCTCTCTGTAATCCTTAGGTCAAGAAATCGGCAAAGAGGCTAACCCAAAAGGCCCCCTGCTCAGGAACAGGGAAGATAGATGCTCCTCAGGTCACTAAAAGAAACGGATTCTTGTGTCTTATGTGATTAATTTCTTTGCTGCCTTTGCAACCACACACTTCAGGAACTGAACCTGCTGGAGCTGGACTCCCGCAATTTTACCTTCAGGGGCTATGAATTTTGATGGAAGTTTCCTGGATCTTGGAGATAGGTAGTTCTATATATCCTACAGCTAAAATATTTGGTGTCTTTATCAATAACTGTTTACCATGTAGTTGTAGTGGAGAGAAAATTCAGTGTTGTTAGCTTGTGCCATTGGCGGGACCTCTGGGCCTTCCCCTGATCAATATATTTTATATAGGTATTCGATGTTTGATACAGGTAATATTTTTAGTTAATTTTTATTGAGTGCATTTCATACAATATTTCTTAATCAAATTTAGACTCATTCCCCCATCCATGCCCACCCCTTATTTTTCCCTCACCCTCCACCAGAGCTTATGGATTCTGTCATATATGTTAAGTCACATCTTGCTTCTTTTTCTCAGTTTTTTATAACCTTTTCAATGCACAAGTTTACTGTTTTGGTCAGTTCGTTGAGGAGGTGTGTCTCTCTCTTTTTTTTTTTTTTGTTCCCTTCAATTTTACATTATTCCAAAATATGCATATATACACTCCACACATAAATCAAAATAACAAAATATGAAAATTATAGGTTAATTCCAAAACACATTTAGAGAATCACATTTTAACCATAAAGTATCATGTAGATAAAAAGTGTAAGTTTAAATTCTTTTTTCTTAGAATATGAATACATAACTTCCATTCATATATGGTAATTGCCATGTGTGAATACAAGTGGTAGGACAATTACAGAGCCCATTAAGAGATTCACATTAGAATAGTACAATTGCTTTCAGATACAATGAAATATAATAAAAAAAATTATAATAAAAAAAATTGCTCAGTATGCCTGCCAACTGGAGATTTAGTGTTAACATCGACAAAAGAAGGAAACCACTCACTTTTTTTTTTTTTCTGGGACAGTGTCTTCACTTAGCACAATGGCTTTGAGTTCCATCCATTTACCAGCAAAGCTCATGATGTGATCTTTCATTATCTCTGCATAAAACTCCATTATGTATATGTACCACATTTTTGTTATCCTGTCATCAGCTGAGGGACATTTGTGTTGGTTCCAGCTCTTTGCTATTGTGAAGAGAGCTGTAATAAACAGCTGTAATAAACAGCTATTGTTTGTAATAAACAAACAATAAAAAGCTGTGCATGTATCTTTGTGGTAGGATGCATCTTATGAGTATATACCCAGGAGTGGTATGGCTGGGTCAGATGGTAGGGTCATTTGGAGTTTTTTAAGGGTTCTCCATACAGCTTTCCACAGTGGTTTTGCCATTTTACATTCCCACCAGCAGTAGATGAATGTTCCCCTTTCCCCACAACCTCTCCACCATTTGGTGTCTTTTGTTTTCTTGACCTTGGCTAGTCTTATTGGAGTGAGATGATACCTTAGTGTTGTTTTAATTTGCATTGCCTTAATTATTAATGATGTTTAACACTTTTTTTAATTTTTTTATTATTTATTTATTTATTTTTGTATGTGTATGAATGTACTGTCTGCATGCAGGTCTGTGCACCCGTGTCGTGCAATGCCGCGGATGTCAGCAGAGGGTCTCGGATCCCCTGGAACTGGAGTTCTCCTGGAATTGGAGTTTCTGGAATTGAGCTTCAGAGGCGCCATGTGGGTGGTGGGGATTGACCCGGGTCCTCTGCAAGAGCGTCGGTGCTTCTTAACCGCTAGGCTATCTCTCCAGCCCCCGATGTTTAACACTTTTTAAGATGTTTCTCAGCCATCTTTAGTTCCTTACTGTGAAGTTTATGTTCACCTCTTTATTCTGTCTTTTGAGTAGGTCATTTGTATTCTTACATCTTTGTCTTTTAAGTAGTTTATATATTCTGGGTGTTTATTCTCTGTCAGATATATCAGTGGTGAAGGTTTCCTCACACTCTGTGGGTTTTCTCTTCACTTCCTTGATTGTTTCTTTATCAGGACAAAAGCTTTTGAATTTGATGACGTCCCACTTGTTAGCTGTTGTCCTTATTTCCTGTGCAGCTATTCTTTCATTTAGAAAGTCTTTTCCAATTCCTATGCCTTGTAGGTTATTGATGATTTTTTCTTCTATCTCCTTCAGAATTTCAGTTTTCAAGTTGAGATCTTTGATCCACTTGGAGTTTATTTTTGTACAGGGTCTGAGGTAAGGGTTTAATTTTGTTCTTCTACAAATGGTGATCCAGTTTTTCCAACACCATTTGCTGAAGATGCTGTCTTCCCTCCATTTACCTTTTTTGGCCCCTTTGTCAAATATGAGGTGGCTGAAGTTATGAGCTCAAGTTTGGATCTTCAATTCTGTTCCATGGGTCAGTAGTTCATGTTTGTTTTTTTTTTTTTTTTTTTTTTTTTTTGCCAGTACCAGGCTGTCTTTATTACTACAGCCCTGTAATATAGCTTGAAATCTGGTAATGTAACCCCCCTAGTTTTGCACTTTCACTCAGGGTTGTTTTAGCTATTCGAGGTCTTTTGTTTTCCCATATGAAAGTAAGGATTTTTTTCTAAGTCTGTGAAAAAGCTCATGGGGATTAGGATTTTGATTGGGATTGCATTGAATCTGTATATTAATTTGGGTAGAATGGACATTTTTCCTATACTAATTTTTCCAATCCATGAACATGGGAGGTTTTTCCATTTTTAATGTCATTTTCAATCTCTTTCTTCAGGGTTTTAAAATTTTTGTTGTAGAGGTTTTTGGTGTCTTTGGTGTCTTTGATTAGGTTTATTCCCAGACATTTTTTTAAGGCTATTGTGATTGGGAAGGTCTCCTTATTTTCCTTCTTCAGTTGCTTATCGTTGATGTAAAGAAAGGCTACTGATTTTTCTAGGTTATTTTTGTATCCTGCCACTTGACAGAAACTTTTAATCATTTCTAACATCCCTTAGGTAAACTATTAAATCATGTACAAAAAGAGATAGTTTTACTCCCTCTTTTCCAATTAGTACTGATTTAATTTTGCTTTCTTGCCCTTTTGCCCTAGCAAGCATTTCAAGCACTATATTGAAGAGGAGTGGCAATAGTGGACAGCCTTGCCATGTTCCTGCCTTTAAGGAAAATGCTTCCAAATTTTCTCCAGTTAGGATGATGTTGGCTGTTGGTTTCTTGTATATGGCTTTGATTACATTGAGGAATGATCCCTCCAGTTGAATTCCCTCTAGGACTTTAAGCATGAAGGGATGCTGGATTTTGTCAAAAGCTTTTTGTGCATCCATTGAGATGATTGTTTGTTTTTTGTCTTTCAGTCCTTTTATATGTTTTATGATATTTATTGATTTACATATGTTGAACCATCCCTGAATCTCTTGTATGAATCCAACCTGGTCATGATGGATGATCTTTTTGATGTGGGTCTGTATATGATTTGCAAGTATTTTATTGAGAATTTTTCTATCTGTGTTTATTAATGATATGGATCTATAGTTTTCTTTCTTGTTTGTGTCTTTGCCCAGTTTTGGTATTAGACTGATGCTGGCTTCATAGAAGGAATTTGAGATATTTCCCTCTGCGTGTATCCTTCTGAAATATTTGAGTAGTAATGGTTGTAAGACTTATTTAAATGTTGTATAGAAGTCTGCTTTGAAACCATCTGGGCCTGGGCTATTTTCAGTTGGGAGGCTTTTTATTACATCTTCAATTTCGCAAGTACTATAGGTCTGTTTAAGCTGTAAATCACTTCTTGGTTAAGCTTTGGTGAATCCCAGGATTTCAGATATCCATCTATTTTTCTTAGGTCTTCAAATTTAGTAGAGCTTAGGTTTTTGAAGTATTCTTGTATTATTGTCTTTTCTTTATATGTTGTTGTTTCCCCTTTCATCACAAATGGTATTGATTTGGAGTTGCTTTTTTTGCTTTAGGTTAACTGGCCTAGAGGTCTGTCTATTTTGTTTGTCTTTTCAGAGAACCAGCTTTTGGATTCATTGATTTTTTTTGTATTGTTTTCTTTGTTCCTATTTAATTGATTTCTGCTCTGATTTTTGTTATTTCTTCCTGTGTTTTGGCTTTTGAGTTCATTTATTGTTGTCTCTAAAGTGTTTTTAGCTGCAGTGTTAGATCATTTATTTGTTCTCTTTCTTTTTTTTTATGGGAACTTAGGGCTATAAATTTCCCTCTTAGGCCTGACTTTAATGTATCCCACAGGTTTTGTTGTGTTGTATTGTCACTTTCGTTTAGTTCCAGGAATGCTTTTATTTCAGTTTTTATTTCTTTCCTGACCCACTCATTGTTCAGGATTTTGTTGTTTAGTCTCCATGTGTTCTTATAGTTAGTAGGGATTACCCTGGTGTTAATATTGAGCTTTATGGCACTGTGTTCTGATAAAATGCATAGAATAAGTTCAATAATTTTGTATTTGTTGACATTTCTTTTGTGCCTCAGTATGTAGTTGATTTGGATAATGTTCCATGCAGTGCTGCGTAGAAAGTATATTTTCTGGTGTTTGGATGGAATATTCTGTAGATATCTGTGAGATACATTTGCTGTATTGTATTGTTCAGTTCTGATGTCTCTCTGTTTATTTTTTTGTCCAGGGGGTTCAGTGGGGTATTGAAGTCCCCCACTATTAGCATGCTGGGATTAATCTTTGTCTTGAGGCCCTGAAGGATTGAGTTTATATAGTTAGGTGCACCAGAGTTTGGTGCATAACTATTTAAGTTTGTGAAATCCCCCTGGTTAATTTTTCCATTGATAATGATATAATGGCCTTCTTTGTCTTTTCTAATTAACTTTATTCTGAGGTCTATATTGTCTGATATTAGAATAGCCACCCCTGACTACTGTTTGGTACTATTTGATTGGAATATATTTTTCCATCCTTTAACTCTAAGGTGGTGTCTGTCCTTGATGGTGAGATAGGTTTCTTGTAGCCAGCATATAGTTGGATTCTGTTTTCTAATCCATTCTCCCAGTCCATGTCTTTTGATTGGGGAGTTTAGACCATTAATATTTAAGGTGATTATGGAGAGATGTGTGTTGATTCCTTTCAAGTTATTTTTTGTTTGCATTCTTGTTCTAGGTATTTATTTACTCTGTTATGCTTTTGATAATTTCTCTCTTGAGTTGCTTAAGGATAGTTGCTCCTTTCCTCTGCTCTTTGAATTGCTTCAAGTATTTTCTGAAGTGTTGTTTTTTTTGACATGTGTACTTTCATTTTGGTTATCTCATGAAAGATTTTTCTTTCTCCTTCATCTACGATTGACATTTTTGCTGGGCATAGTAATCTGGGTTGGCATCTAATGTCATTTAGCATGAGGAATACTTTGGTCCATGTTCTTCTAGCTTTCATACTTTGCATTGAGAAATCAGCTGTGATTCTGATGGGTTTCCCCTTATATGTAACTTGTTGTTTTTCTTTTGTGGCTTTCAGGTTTTTGTCCTTGTTTTGATCATCTAGTGATTTAATTATGATATGACATGGGAAACTACTTTTCTGGTCTTGTCTATTTGGTGTTCTATGTGGTTCTTGTATTTTATGGCTTTGTCTTTCTTCCATTTGGGGAAACTTTCTTCCATTATTCTGTTGAAGATCTGATCAACACTGTTGTCTTGGGATTCTTCTCCTTCCTCTATCCTTATAATGTGGAAGTTTGGTCTTTTCATAGTGCCCCACATTTCCTAATTGTTCCACTCTTGTTTTTTTTTTTTTTTTTTTTTTTTAAATTTTTCAATCTTTACTTGAGATCTCTAGCTGAGCTGTGTTATCCTGTGTCTCTGATATTCTTTTTTCTGCTTCATCCATTCTGCTTCTGAGGCTTTTTCCCATCCTTTCCTGCTGATTGGGTGAATGTTCAATTTCCTTTTTGATTTCATCCTGTGATTTCTTCAGTATTCCACTTCCTTTTGGAGCTTTCCAGTCTCTTGTAGTTCCATGCTTCGCTGATCAGATTTATTTATTTATTTATTTATTTAGTTATTTATTTATTTAGTTAGTTAGTTAGTTTTAGTTATTTTTCCTTTCAGCCTGAGATCTTTTCAATGTTTCTACTTCCTTCTGGAGTTTGTCATTCTCTTCCTCTAGTTCTTTTAAGAGTTTGTATTTCTCTTATTCTCGTTCTTTTCTGAATTTGTTATTTCTCTTCCTTTAGTTCTTTTCGAAGTTAGTCAGCCTCTCATTTTATTTCTTTCCGGAGTTTATCATTTTTCTTTCCAGTTCCTTCATGCGTTTTTCATTCTCTCTCTTAATTTCTCTGATTTGTTCTTTATATTATTTGAATATGTCTACAATTGTTCTTCTAAAGTTGGTGTCTTGGTATCCTTCCAGGGAGATCCGATTGTTGTGGTCTTCTACAAGATTGGTTGAGTTCAGTGGGGATTTATTATGAGCTTTTCCCATATTGTTGTTTTTCCGTTGTGTTTTTGGCATATGGATTATGTTGTTCTACTTGTTGTTGTTGTTGTTTTCCCCCTTTGGTATTTTTTTTACTTCTGTTGCTAATCTCAAATGTTAATATGGTCTCATGTTTTTTGTGGTTCCTAGCCTCAGCCTTTAACGGCTGCGCTATCCCCACAGCCCAGCAGAGGCAACAAGTCCTGTCTTTGCCAGTCAGGCCAGAAGCCTTTGTGAGTGCCTGACCCCTTCCTCTCTGACCTCAGCCTTTACTGGACCTGGTTCTTAGCCCTTGGGTATTGTACCCCTCAGCACAGCTCCTCTCTTTTTACCTCCCACCCACCCACTCACTCAGGCCAGAGAAGGAGGGGGCCTTTTCTGTCATACCCTTGAGTTTAATAGCTGTTTATCTTCAGATTTCTAAGTATGTTTTAGTATTTTCTCCCTCCACAAGGGAAAGAGAGTCTGTCCAGTTTGTAAGATTTTAAGTGTAATGCCTTTTCTCCCTGGGAGCACACCTCATGCCAAGGAAAGGAGTTGAGTGTATTTAGGGGATCAATGCAGGGTCCATCTGCTGCTCCCCAGTAGGACTTACTTCAACACATGCTTCTTGTTTCAGTCTTCCTTTGAGTTTCTCTACTGAATCCAAAGAAAGAGAAGTTTGATGTTTGCATTTTTTAAAGAAGTTATATTCTGAGGCTGTCGTGCAGCAGCTTTCCTTCACTGCCTAGATGATCAGAGCCCTAAGGGACCCCGAGGTTTCACCCATAGATTTCTGGCAGCGAATGCTCCCATTCAGCACATGTTGGACAAGTTTGCCAGGTTTCAGAATTTTTAAACAAAGTAGAAGCATTATTAAAATAAAGAAAAAAAAAAAGAAAACATAAATAAAAAATAAAAATAAATAAAAAAAATGTTAATATGGAGGACTGATTGGTCACTCAGTTTGCTTCCTGCTGTTTTCTTACTCAGTTTTGGCTATGCAGCCTCACATCACTAACCCTGCTGGATCCTCCCAACCCAACCAAGTAAACCAGAGCATGAGCAGTTTATACTTTTCACCACAGTACCAGTAACTTGAGCAGGAGGTGTGTGTGTGGGGTTACTCCTTTGTCCCAGACACGGGACCCCACCTGGGCAATGAGTGTGTGTGCCACTGGCTGTCCTACCCATGCAAACAATTCTTCTCTATGGTTCTAGCATTGGGTGGTTGGTGCCCCAGGGTGGGCCTTGACAAGCCTGCATGCCAGGAACCCACCTGGGCAACTGGGCAATGAGTGTGCGCACCACTGGTTGCCCTATCCATGCATGCATTTCCCCTCTATGGTTCTAGTGTTGGGTGGCAGGTGCCCAGGGACGGCTGCCACAAGCCTGCATGCCAGAAACCCACCTGCACAACTGGGCAGTGAGTGTGTGTGCCACTGGCTATCGTTCTATCCACCAGATTTTTTTTATAACCTATATAATCTGATACTTTCTAGCAAAACCAGGAACTTCTGTTTGAATGAGATTGTAATTTTGTTCTGAATTTCTCTAGATTTCTACATTACTTTTGATAGGAAGTACATTTTCAAGCAATTCTTTTGGCGTGTGATCCTTAGAGGTCTTTTCATCTTCGACTATCTTCCTCAGGTCTTTTCTTTAGTGTCTTAAAGCTTTCATGGAAGAGGTCTTTTATTTCCTTTGTTAGGTTTATTTCAAAGTATTTTAATTTTGTATGGCTGTAGTGAGTGTGGTTGGTTATATTATTGGTTATATGATTTATTTTTTGGTATGTTTATCATAGTGTTGTGCCAGTTTTGAATTCTGCGACTGTGTTGAAAATGATCCAAGATAATTCATCAAATCTGAAACTTCTCACATTATTTCAAGTAAATAAAATTGATTGATATATTTTAATGAAGTAGGCCTTGTTGTTTTAATTCCACAGTATTGTTAAATAATTGGTACTAAAGTTTACTGGTCTATGGGATAATCACAATACATAGATATTTTCAGTCTAAGGCCATGCATCTGAAACAATTATTATTATTTATTTTTTTTTGGTGTTTTTGAGACAGAGTCTCTCTGTAGTCCCAGCTGTCCTGGAACGCACTATGTAGACCAGGCTGGCTTTGAACACAAAGAGATCTGGCTGTCTCTACCTCCTGAGTGCTGGGATTACAGGCGTGCACCACTATGGAAAGCTAACAATTATTTTCATGTAATTATGAATTTACACACATAAGCATGCTTATAAATATGTGTATGTAGGGGCTGGAGAGATAGCTCAGTATTTAAGAGCACTGGGTGCTCTTGCAGAGGATCTGGGTTCAATTTCCAGCACCCACATGGTGGCTAAGAACCATCTTTTGTGCCAGGCATGGTGGCACACACCTTTAATCCCAGATAATCCCAACCCTTGGAAGGCAGAGGCAGGCTGATCTCTATGAGTTCAAGCTGGTCTATAGAGTGAGTTCCAGGCCAGCTTGGGCTATAGGGAGTCCCTGTCTCAAAAAGAGCCCCCCAAAAAGAAAAAAAAAAGCACCAAAAACAGAAAAAAAAAAAAATTCTATATATATATATATATATATATATAAAACCAGGGACAGAAAAATAATATTATATGCATTCAAATCTGTTAGCATGATGAATAAAGCAAGCATAAATTAGCTGATCTTTATTTTGATGATAACTAATTTATTCTGTGAATCAAAATAAGAGAGAATAATTTATGGAAGCTTATAGTAATGCACCCATGTTATACACAAGAGGAGACACATACATAACCTTGGCTGAGTTATTATGATTTTTTTCAGTTTATTGGTAATTCCTTATTTAAATTTTTTTTTGAGATTTTATACATTACATGCAACAGTTCTTCATTTCTGTTAGACTCTCTCCCCATCCATGATCCTAAAACCCCCAACCAGATATCCTGGTGTCAACCACAGGACCCATGCCAACTCAAACATACAAGGGCCCATAATGTTGTGAGAGAAATTGGTGCCTGGCCAGCTCTGAACTGAAAACTGAAAATTAGATGAGGGAGATCATCCTTACTTAAAATCTTTATATAATCAGAATAGACTCCTGTCTATGAATTTGCACTGAAGGACATCTTGGTACAAATGTTTAACTGATTCTTTAAATATGTTATAGGGTTAAAAAGATGTCTTACAGCTTAAGAGTGTGTACTATTTTTCTAGAGGACTTAAGCTTATTTCCCAGCACCCATGTCAGGCTGATTACAGTAGCCTATAACTCTAGCACAGTACTCACATGCATAAACACACATCAGCACACACACACACACACACACACACACACAAACTCATATCTATTATTAAAATATTAAATAAAAATAAAAAAATAAAGTATTATAAATGTATGTAATAAAAATTCTGTATTAAGAGAACATCTGTTTCTGATGTTAGTTATATATTGACTATAGTCTCCATTACAGTCGTTAACAGTAAAAGAAAGTGTGATCTAAGATCCTGAGATTTTAATTAATTTAAATACATTCTCACTTTTTTCTTTATATATTTTTAAAATAATCACTTTAGTATTTTTATATTATGCTATTAAACGTTTGACTCAGATCTCTTTGTATCATGCAGAGCTTCTCTGAAACAACCAACCTACTTAAATCAAATTAAGCCCTTAGAATAAAATTAATGGTAATATGTGGAACTTATTACTATAATTATAGGGATATGATCTACTACATGGATCATTAGTCAAGGCTGAGAAGAGCAAAAATTCATTACCAATGTGAAACTTATTTTCAAGTGTCTTTATTTCTAAGATGAAAACATATGGACAGATCCATTATTTTTAAAACATATTTTAAACAATTTGTAAATAAAGTGTCAAAGTGATTATGTGGAAGGGTTTCTGTGTGTTTAATAAAGCAAAATATTATATAATGTAGCCGGGCGTGGTGAAACACGCCTTTAATCTTAGCACTTGGGAGGCAAAGGCAGACAGATCTTTGTGAGTTCAAGGCCAGCCTGGTCTATAGAGTGAGTTCCAGGACAGCTGGGGTTACAGGGGGATCTTGTCTTGAAAAGACCCAAAAAATAAATATAATGTAATGTATTAAAAATATATAAAATGAATAAAATGTCCTTATATTTTTTACAAACTTTGTGGGAATACTTAGTTAAGATGAGTAGCATTCTAAGCCATGGTACCTCCTTGGCTCCACCCCTGGGGTGGGGTGTAGTGATGAAAAGATTTAGGATTCAGCCCTGAGAATTGAGTCATGGATATTTAAGCAGACATCTTGGAATAAAATCTCTCTGTGCATTTGAATCTCAACCTGAGTACATGTGGTGTGTTTACTGCACTTATTTTCCACAAGGGTCATCCCAGGATTAAGTGGGCCTCACCACAAATCTTGGCAGTGTCCCCACAAAACTATAAACTTAGTTAGTATGTATGGTGTTATAATTGAAAAGTTTTAAAAAGTTAAAGTAAAGATAACAAGCATTCTAAGATCAGACGTTCAGATGATATACTATATTCTTTATATTCCAGTTTGGATTCACTTAGAATATCTTCTGAGCAATTCAACTTACACTCTTATCTAGTTCATATATAACACAGATGCAAAAATATATATCAGTTCTGATAAAATATGACAACATATCAAAAATAAATGTATTTTGCTACTCTGCAGATTAAAACATAATTTTTGACAAGAGAACATTAGCAAAAATTATATGCTTTTTAATAACTTACATGTAAATTCCTAATATCTAAGTTACAAATCACCTTCACATTTCATTTCAACAAAAAGATATAAATCTAATTTACATGTTATATATCTATATAAAAACTTTGTACTCCATGATAGTTACTTTTATACTTTATTATCTAGTTTCACAATATACAAATTTATAGCTTCTATGAAAAATTTTAGGTTTTATGTGTCCATATAGTTTCCCTGCAGTTTCTACCACCATGGGCTCCAACTATGTAAGGTGTACTCTCCTCACCCAACAGTAATCAGTCTCCAGTAGTTCTCAGCCTAGGTAGTAGTTCTTAGCCCATCAACTTTATCTCTTGCTCCACTTTGTGAACTTCTCTAAGTTGTCATGTGTACCCTGCTTGGTGTCAACATTGCCGCAAGTTCACACGTTCAACCTTAAAGTAATCCGAAAGCCTCTGCCTCCCTATGCCCTTGAGTCAGCCCTAACTCTTGAATTCTGTCTGCCTCCCCTTCTATAAATATCTCTGGGGGCTGGAGAGATGGCCTAGCAGTTAAGAGTGCCGACCACTCTTACAGAGGACCTGGGTTTGATCCCCAGAACCCACATGGCGGCCGAGAACCATCTGAAACACCAATTCCAGGAGAACTCCAGTTCCAGGGGAATCCAACACCCTCTTCTGACCTCCGCGGCGTTGCACGACACCAGTGCACAAACTTGCATACAGACAGTACATTCACACATACAGAAATAAATAAAATTAATAAAAAATAATTAAAAAAAATAAAAAAAAAGATCTCTGACCTGTTGGTATTTAATAAGAAGTCCTATCCAAGGACACATTTTCTGGAGGCTTCTATTCTTTGAAACTTGGCCATTTGTGGCTTTATGTGTGTATTGCACCCTCATTCCACTATGAGAGATGTACTACAATGCTTGTCTGTAAATATAAGAATCCAAATATAGAGTATGGTAAAATATTTCATTTGTCTAGAAATATGAAATGGGTAGGGTTTTCTCTATGATCTATGTTTTCTCCAGCCATTTACATTTGGCTGAGTTTACTGTGCCACCCATGAGTTCACTCCCGTTGAGAGGATTTTAAGTCCAATTAGATACCTGTTGATTAGCCTCCAGATAACAGTGTCACTACTGCAATAGAAGTAGTTTGCTGTGCAGATCATTATGGGTTTTAGGTTCCAGTGCTGGGTTAGACCACTGATTGATTTTTCTCCCTTAGCAGAATGCATATTGTCTGGCAATATGAGAGCTAAACTTCAGGTAGCATTTCAAGTCAGTTCCTGCTCCATTATTCCAAGACCTATTTCTGAATTACATCCTGTATGAGCACTAGGATCTTTTTTTCTAGCTCTGAGAAATAGTCTCTTCCCGCATCACTCTCATCAACCACTGAAAGGGAAGTAACTTCTGTCTGGCACTGTGTTCCTTGTTATGTAGCATCCAGGTATATCTGTGCACTAATGTTCAGACAGTGTATGTGCATTTCTCTTGGGGACTTGGGGATATAATATTACCCTCTGGGTTTCCTAGCCACCCAAGATCCAGTCATCTCTTTTATTTCTCCTTCTCCCCACTTCCCTTCTTCTTCCCCCTTCAAGTATTGTGCCTTCCAGCAGCCATGGGACTTGATAAAATTACAGGGCTCTGAATAAGGGAACCAGTGGGTCCATGTTGTTTTATGACTTTGCTTTATTTCTTCATCCATGCATGAACAGTAAAGGCACAGAGAGTTCTGCTTCTATACTCATGCTCATTAGAGTCATAGAAGAATATTTATAGAAAAACAAATAATAATAAAGTGGCCAGAATGTAGTAGTTCAGTGAAACATGTGCAAGTTAGTATTACCACCATAATATGCCTTCCTGAGAGAGCAGTGTCTCCTGAGAAACTAAGGGAGTACTGATATTCTGGAGATAAATCCTCACCAAAACTCCTTGCATAAATTTTTCAGGAGACAAGGGCTTCCAGGCATAGATGCTGTGCTGGATAGCTTTAGTGTCAACTTGACACACCTGGGTTGAGGGAGCCTCAATTGGGGAATTGGCTCCATTGTGCTGGCCTGTGGGCACATCTGTGGAGTATTGTCTTGATGGTCGAGCAGCGTGGGAGTGCCCAGCCCACAATGAGTAGTGCCACCCTGGGCAGGTGGTTGTGTACGGTATAAGAAGGCAGCTGGACATGAGCCAGGAGAGCAAGCCAGTGAACAGCATTCCTCCATGGCCTGTGCTTCAGCTACTGCCTCCAGGTTCCTGCCCTGAGTTCCTGCCTTGGTTTCCCTGAGTGATGAGCTATGACCCAGGAGATATAGGCTGAATAAACCCTTTCCTCCCCAAGTTGGTGTCGGTCAGAGTGTTTTGTCACAGCAATGGAAGACAAACTAAAACAGATGCCTACAACTTAATTTAACAAACATATTTTTAAAGTCATAGGAACAATATTTCACACTCCTTACACAGTATTCCTCCAAACCTACCACCCCTCTCTCCTGGTTTCCTCCTCCTCCATCCCTCTGCACCCCCCCGCATGTCCATTTCTCCTCCCCTTCAAGTCTAACACTCCTACTTTCCCCATCTTCCACCTGATAACGTCTACTCCTTGCTATACTTCACTTTTGGATTATTTATTTTCTTTAAAATCTATGTGTCCTTTCACTTTCCTTGGCTTTTGGTGTTACATCAGGTTATATACTCACATATAGGGGATTCATGCTACATACTACAATTCACAAATGATGGAGTACATAACTGCTTAATTGTCTTCATTTTTGTTACTTCACTTAGTATAACACACTATAGTTCAGTCCATATACCAGAAAATTTCATAATTTCTTCTTTTTATTACTGCATAGCAGTACTCCATTGTAAAATGAATAACACTTTCATTATCCATCAGTTCTGGGTATTTAGTTTGTTTCTGATTCTTACTATTATGAAGAAAGCAGCTATAAATGTACAGGTATCTTTATAATATTATGAGCACTCTGGGTATACACCAAGGTATAACTGGGGCATATGCTAGATTCATTTTTAGTTTTCTGAGAGTTTCCCATGCTGCCTTCTATAGTGGCTACACTAGTTTGCATTCTCATCAGCAGATGAATGTTCTCCTTTCCCCAAATGCTGCCAGTGTTTACTGTCTTTCATTTTCTTGAATTTAACCAAATCTGATTGGGTAAGGTGGAGTTATAAAGTGGTTTTTAATTGCATTTCTCTAATTACTAAGGATGCTGAGTAGTTTTTTATTTTTTATTTTTTTTAACTTTTATTTTTTATTTATTTTCACGTGTATGAATGTACTGTCTGCATGTGGATTTGTGCACCCATGTCGTGCAATGCCACAGAGGTCAGAAGAGGGTGTCAGATTCCCCTGGAACTGGAGTTAAAGACGGTTTTCAGCTGCCATGTGGATGCTGGGTATCGAACCCAGGTCCTCTGCAAGAGCAGTCAGAGCTCTTAACAGCTAGGCCATCTCTCCAACCCCTGAGTAGTTTTTAAATTGTTTCTTAGCCATTTTTGTTTCTTTAGTTGAGAACTCTCTATTCATATCTGCAGCCCATCAAAGTCATTTATTTTCTTGATACATGCTTTTTATGTTCTTTGTATTCTGCCTATTAGTTTTTTGCACAATGTGTAGGTGGTAAAGATTTTTTCCTACCCAGTGGGTTTTATCTTCACCTCCATGGTTTTTATTTTTTGTACAGAAGTTTTGTAGCTTAATGAGGTAAAACATTTAATTGCAAAGATAAATTCCTCAACAGGTGATGTCTGATTAAGAAAGTCCTTTTGTATGCTTAAAAATTGGAGAGTACTGCCCTTTTCTTTTTTTTTTTTTATTGATGTTTTGTGTATTTCATACATCATTTTCCAATTCAGTTCAGGCATATATCCCCTTCCCTTCCCCCCACCCCACCCCTACCCATCCCAGATCATGCATTCTGCCATAACTTTTCTGCATCTTTCTCTGTTTTTTTGTTTTGTTTTCATTTTATTTGACAATAGGTGATAATCTGTGAGCACAAGCATCCTTCATGTAAAACCAATTTGCGAGCAGTTGTGCCCAAATCCACACAGCTCATGGGTCCCACCATCCATCAAGGGGTGGGGGGGGGCTTGTATGTTCAATCAAGTTGATCAAATGAGGGTCCAGTCTATATTGTTGTAGTTGCACCATTCACCCCAATCAGAGCCCTTACATTCTACCATGCCCCCTCTTCCACAGATTGTTCCCTAGTCTTAGAAAAGGGGCACAGTGGATGAGAAGCAAAATAGTCTACTTTCTCTGGAGCTGTTGTCTTGGTCTATAGTCAATTCTGGCTGTTTTCTTTCATGGGCTGCCAGCTTGTCCAGGCATAACCTTTCGATCCTACTAATGAAACACATGCAATTAGATATATAGGTACTTAAACAGTATAATATATAGCCTTTCGATCCTACAAATGAAGCACACGCAATTAGATATATAGGTATTTAAACAGTACTAATTGTTATGGTAGGTTACTTTGGTATAGACACAGATGTTTGGATGGTATGTTAATCCATGAATTACATTTTCTTCTGTTAAGTATGACAGGGTCTTCGTGTGGCTTATAACGTCTCCTAACCATTAGAGGATGTAAGCTTGTGGCATCAGCCGTGGGTTATTCCTCCAAGGAGAGAGCTAATAGCCAATTAGATTTGGGATATACAGACATATGGCTGCCATTGTTGCACAGTATTTCCAGGCAAATGAGGTGTAGCTGGTGCTGACGGAGGAGTCTTGCTTGACTCAAGGAGACCTATATTTGTTTTATTGGTTTAGTGGTCTTTGGTAACACTCTCGGGCATTCCAGAGACCATCTGTATACTTTCAAGTGCGGTCTCTATACATGTTTCCCATGTTTATATCAGGTCTTCAACAGCAGGGCCTTATCGCCTCTCTTCCTGCAGATATCCCAGTTTGGAGGCAAGGAGCCTTTACCTGGAGAGTACTGCCCTTTTCTAACAGTTTCATAGTTTCGAGTTTATAATGAGGTCTTTAGTCCTTTTGGAGTTGAAATTGTACAGGGTAAAAGATGAAAATCAATTTCATGCTTCTACAGTGAAAGATCCAGTTCTACCCAACACCATTTGTTGAAGATTCTTTCTTTCCTCCATTGTGTGTTCTTGGAACTTCTCTCAAGTATGAGGTAGGCGAAAAAGTATGTACTAATATTTGAATCTTCAATTGTTTTCCATTGATCTATGGATCTATTTTTGTGCCAGGACCATGCTAGTTTTTTGTGCTTCCCCAGCACAGGAACCAATATTTAAGAAGCTGTCATGTGCTTTCCTGCTCTGCAATCTTCGCGGTGGGCGCCTATGTCTACTTGGTAGCACGGAGGACCTTGAAGCGTGGATACCCTCTCCCACCTCCCCCTGCCCAGGCACCATCTTGCAGATGGCCTTCGAAATCAGTATTGCCTTTTGGGGTATAGTTGGCCTGACAGACTCCAAAGGGATGGCCTACCAAGTTGTCTGAAAGTACAAGCAGTCTCCTATTCCTGCCTCCTGACACACAGAATGAGCCCTACAGTTATGGATATTCTGGACAGACATGGACATGGGTAGACTTCACCATAGGAGAAACTACAAGACTAAGAAGACAATGTAAACATAAACTGTTACTCTTTGGATGTGAACGTTGGTGGGTTATTTTCCTCAGGTTATACAGGGACCAATAAATCCATTAGAGGAAAAAAGTGGGCCTATATCTTGTCTGGGGAGGTTGGGTGTGGTTTAAATTATGTGGAGGATTATCCTGAACAATATTAAAATGGAGTAAATAACAGGCCCATAGTCAAATAAGATATTTTATTATAAATAGTTCTTTTTGGGCTGGAGAGATGGCCTAGCGGGTAAGAGCACCGACGCTCTTGCAGAGGACCCGGGTTCGATCCCCAGCACCCACATGGCGGCTGAGAACCGTCTGTAACTCCAATTCCAGGAGAACTCCAGCTCCAGGGGAATCCGAGACCCTCTTCTGACCTCCGCGGCATTGCACGACACGGGTGCACAGACCTGCATGCAGACAGTACATTCATACACATGCAAAGAAAAATAATAATAAAAAAAAATAAAAAAAAAAATAAATAAATAGTTCTTTTACTTCTTTCCTAATTAGATCACCCGGTATTATCAAACTAACTTTGGACCACATGAAACTGGATCTGAACGTTGTTCATACTTTCCAAACTATCTTTAAATACATCCCCTAGTGAGAGCTTCTGATTTTCTCTTTCACTGAAATAGCCCTGAAACACATGCGGTGGATTTGCTCCATTGATCACTCCAGTGATGGAGGTAGAAACTTTTCTGATCTTTTACAGCCTCGAAGATTCCAAGGAGGCAAGAATTAATTTTTATCAATCAAATATCAATATATAATAAAATACTTGAATGCCAATATTTTTAGGTAAGTTCAAAAAGAAAACCTGCTGATTATTTTTCCACAGGCATTGTAAGCTTTTTTTTTAATGCTGTAATTGAGGCAATTTGAGATAAAGACTTAAAATTTCATACATTTAAAAAAAAAGAGTTTCCTTTGATTCACAGATTTTCATTCTCATGATAGCCCATTTTCTCCATTCTTTGTCTTGTAGCTTTTGCTACTAGAAGTCTATTCAGAAATGCCTTAACTATACTGGTATGTCGAAGTACACTCCTTTTATGCTTTTGGATTCTTTGTTGAAAATTCCTTGAAGCCCAGCTATGATGGCATACACCTTTAATCCCAGTACTCCTAGGAAGAGGCAAGTGGACTCCACAAAATGGAAGAAAAATGGTCTACATAGTGAGTTTCAAGCCAAATGGGGCTTCATTTGGCCTGGAACTCACTATGTAGACCATTCATTCACTATGTAGACCCAAGGGGGGGAGTTGGTTGGTCGTGAGACTTATATATGGATGCAATATTTGAAACTTATTTTGTTTATTATTTTCATTTTATGTGTATGAGTATATTGCCTATATGTATGTTAGTATACTTATGTTGTTCAGTGCCCATGAAGGCCAGAAGATGGTGTTGTACCCCTTGAAATTGGAGTTACACATGATTTTTAGCTGCTGAGTAGGTGCTAGGAACCAAACTGGGGTCCTATGCAAGAGTAGCCAGTGCTCTTAACTGCTGAGCCATCTCTCCAGGCCTCTTGGATTCATGGGTTTATTTTTATGGCGACTGAATGCATTCTGTATTTTTTCTTTATTTCTTCAATTTTACATTTGTATTACTTTTACATTGATGTCTCAAGATTTTCATTCAATATAGTTTCATGGTATTTTGACCTCTTCCCTTATTTGCACTTCTTGCCCATTTTAATATACTCAAATAGAATATATATGTACATATATACATGAAATCTGATTTTTGTCTCTAAAGGTCTTCAGTATGGGCCCATGAAAAGTCTGATCCCAGTCAAAAACTGTCTTTTCCCCTCCAACCAGCCACCAATAGCCAAAAGTTCATTAGGTTGGGTTGGGATTTCTTACTCACTTTACCATATCTACACTGGTATTTTATACAGTATGAGCTTGGATAGGGCTTGTGCATACTGTCATTCTTGTTGTAAGCTCATATGACTAGCTGGCCATCTGTCTTGAAGACTAATTCCTTGTGGTCATCCACCCCTCTGGCTCTTCCAATCTTTCTGCTTCCTCTTCTGCAATGATCCTTAGCCTTGGGAGGTAGAAGTTTGATACACGTGCACTCGGCACATTTGCCAAGTGTGAGTTTCTGTGCAAATCACCGTTTTCTGCATAAGGAAATTTCTGTGGTGAGAATTGAATGAGACATTTTCCTATTTGTAGAGGTTTTATTGAAGATATGTCACTTAGATATTAGTATCTCACACATACTTATTCCAAGTCTTTGACCAATTCTAGAACTCAGTAGTGGTCTCCATATTTTGGAGGAAAAAAAGCTTCTTTGATTAGGAGAAAGGAACACTCCTCTAGGATAGCCAGGAGTTCAGGAGTTCTCTGGCAACAAAGAGTTAACTTTTTATTTTAGTTTTTTATTTATTTATTTATTTTTGTATGTGTATAAATGTACTGTCTGCATGCAAGTTTGTGCACCCGTGTCGTGCAATGCCGCGGAGGTCAGAAGAGGGTGTCAGATTCCCCTGGAACTGGAGTTCTCCTGGAATTGGAGTTTCAGACGGTTCTTGGCCGCCATGTGGGTGCTGGGGATCAAACCCGGGTCCTCTGTAAGAGCGGTCGGTGCTCTTAACCGCTAGCCCATCTCTCCAACCCCCAAAGAGTTAACTTTTATTAATAGTTAATTTTTAGTGAGTTAATTTATTTGGACATAGTAAGACATGCCTGTAATCCAATCATCATGTTCACCAAGGTAGAAGGATTATATGTTCAGTACTAACCAGGGTTATATGGTGAGTCCCTGTAACAAAAAGTACTAAACTTATGTTTAATGTTTTCTAAAGAAAATTTCAACTTAAAAACAATCCAAAAAAAGGATAAAATATATACTTTTCATTTGGGGGTTACATTTAACAAAAAACCGGTTTTTTGTTTAGATAATTATTTATTATTATTTTTAAGTGTATTTTTATGTGTATTTACCTGCATGTATATAGGTGCACTATGTACATGACTGGAAGATATAGGACAGAATTAGATTTCCTGGAACAGTATTTACAGTTGTTGGTGGGAAACCAGGTGAATAGTTGAAACCAAACCTGTGTCCTCTATAAAAGCAGCAAATGCTTTTACCTGCTGAGCCATTTCAACAGCCCCCTCAAAACTGTTTTTAAACTCATTTGATAAACCTTATCTATTAAGTGATTGTAACAAGTACTTATCTATTTGGTGATGGTAAAAGAACTTCTTTTTATCAGTCTGTATAAATTCACATGCATGCGTACACTTCAGAAAGCACAAAACTTACAATTCTTGTTGGATAAATCATGTATGCATGCATTTGTGTGTCTATAGTTAAATACAAATATTACACATATATTCATACAAGACTATATATTGTTCTGTGCTTTCTGACATTTTTTGAATTAGTTTTTATTTATGTGCTTTGTATTTCTGTATTGTTATCTTTCTACTTTGTTTGAGCGTTTGTACAAAATATTATGAGTTGTTCTTTTGTCATTTCCTTTATTCAATATATTCATGGCTTTTCAACATGTAAAGAAGGGAGCTATGGCTGACAGATGAAATAAAGTCCTATTAATTCTGTAACTAATCCTTGTGGTCAATGAGGGGTAACGACTGGCAGGCCACTTATTTTTGGTGACCAATTATTCAAAAGCAATTAACTTTCTGTTTGTTCCATTCAATCCTAATAGAGATATTTTACCTTGTGAATTGGACAAAGCAAGTTAAATATTATTCTCCTGGTATTGATTATCTGGAACTCCCTGCCGGTTGCCTTCACAGGGAGAAGCTGTGACACTATAGGAAAACATGTTAGAAAGACTGAATATCTTATTTTTCTATTTTCCATGTTTCTGCATAAAAATTATCTTCGTTCAACAAGTTTGTCTCTATAAAATTCTGATAAAGGTAACTATTAAATAAATAAAAGATAAAAATGAATTACATTACCAATCTGGAAGCATCGAACAGAACAAACCAAAATAGCAATTTTTAAAAGGTCATTATATAAATGAAGAAAATTACAGTGCTTCAGAGTTCTTCATGTCTGTCCATAAACTTATGCACACATTTAATCCCAAGCACTCAGAAGGCAGAGGCAGGCTACATAAAGGGAGACTGTCTCAAAAAGACCAATAAACATTCATTTTCCAAGGACTAAAATTCTAGATACTGAAATAGTTTTCATGTACTCAAGATTTTCTAAGCACATGAAACATTGTGGTATAATTTCAAAAAGCAAAGGCTTAGTTTTCCATCATAATTCCTCTACAAATAAGAATTAAATTAGCACTCCTTTAGATTTATTGTGATATAATAGTTAATATTAAAAATGAAATGCTTTACTGACTTCAGCTTCATAAAAATATTGTTAAATATGTTTTTTAAAACCCTAATAATTTGTATGCATGCATACAATTAACTTTGATTATTTACCCTCACTACTCTCTGTAAGAACACAGACAAACACACAGATGCACACACACACACACACACACACACACACACACAAAGGAGAAAATGCAATGAAACTATAATACGATCCTTTATGAAAATAAATACAAATTAGTAAATCTCTAGCCAGACAGATTTGGGAAGAGAAGGAAGATGAAAATTGTCAGTTTGAGGACTGAAATTGGTAAAAAAAAATTAGATCATATAGATATTAAAAGGTTTATAAGAAGTATTGTGAATAGTTTTATAATCAATTCCTCAACTGCAAAACATATTTTTAACTGAATCACCATTTAAGATTTCAGACAGAATTTCAACAATGTCTTAGGTGGTCCTTAACATACACTTAATTGATGAAGCATCCTCAGCATTGAAATTACAAAATACAAACCCTCATCAATTTTATAGAACTTTGGGGGTCTTTCTTGGGTGCCATAGTCAGGTCTTGTGTCTGGGGCTTAGGTTCCAGACCTGCTAGGATCACCTGGAGCAGCCCACCACTGCTCCAGGCAGGTAAAAACTTAGGACATTGATTCTTGGGGTGTTGGAAAATTGAATTGCTGGTTTGTGGCAGAGGTGCTAGTGGTTGGTGGGCCTAGATTGGAGCCCTAAGCCCCAGCAGAGTGTGGCTGCTGCCCGCCTGGGTTGTCCCTCTGCCTAGTAGCCAGAAGCGATCCTGGGTTTGGGTCTTGCTCGGGTGCCATAGTCAGGTTGTGTGCCTGGGGCTTAGGTTCCGGACCTGCTAGGATCACCTGGAGCAGCCTACCACTGTTCCAGGCAGGTACCAGGACGTGGGCTAAGTCAGGAATATCCCCCCCCCAACAACTGGAATTGAGGAGAGAGTATCCAGTGGATTAGGAGAACCTTCAGAACAGGAAAGGAAGAGTGACTTATACTTCCAATATCCAATATATAAACAAAAGTGAAAGCCTGAAACCTAGACAAGTCAACACTCCATAAACAAGGAGGGAGTGGAAGAGAGAGAGAAAAAAAAAGCATCAGAAGGAGGCAAGCAAAATAAAATAAAACAAGCTTTCAGCCTTCAACACACTGAAAAGGCATTTGAAAGATTTGAATCACAAAAGGGAAGCCCACATGCCACTAACATGGCGAAGGGACAACATGGGAATGGTGCAGGATAATTCAGCACCAAGCTTTACCAACCCAGTAAGAGATAGCTACAATGGGATCCCCCTGGATGTGACCCCAGATACAGACCTTAGAGGAATAATTGCAGAACTATGCAGAGAAATTAAAGAAAATAAAGAAGAATTCAGAGAACTAAAGAGAGAGAATGAAAAACTCAAAAAGGACCTAGAGGATACAATGACAAAGTTCAAAAAGAACTAAAGAAAGGGATTGACAAACTCCAGAAAGAACTAGAGAGAGAGAAAAAAAAAACTTAAGGAGGTAGAAGCACTGAAAAAGGAAGCCAACCAACGAAGTAAGGAGCACCAGGAAGAGATTGAGAAACTCAAAAAGGAAATGGATATATTAAAGAAATGACAGGATGTAATGAAAACGGAAATAGACCACTCATCCAATCAAGAAGAAAGGAAAGGAATAAGCCTCAGAAATAGAATGGAGGGGGGCTGGAGGGATGGCCTAGTGGTTAAGAGCGACGACCGCTCTTGCAGAGGACCCGGGTTCGATCCCCAGCACCCACATGGTGGCTGAGAACCGTCTGTGACTCCGGTTCCAGGAGAACTCCAGTTCCAGGGGAATCCGAGACCGTCTTCTGACCTCCGCGGCATCGCACGACACGGGTGCGCAGACCTGCATGCAGACAATACATTCATACACATATTTAAAAAAAAAAAAAAAAAAAAAAAAAAAAAGAAATAGAATGGAGGAAGCAGAGCAAAGAATATCAGTTCTGGAAGATAACACAGAGCAACTAAAAACTCAAATAAAGATTATGAAAAATTTAAAAATACACAAAAGTGGAACAACCAGGAAATATGGGACACCATGAAAAGATCAAGCCTCCACATCATAGGAATAGAGGAAGGAGAAGAATCTCAAAAGAATATTATTTATTGGATCTTCAACAGAATAATAGATGAAAACTTTCCCAAACTAAAGATAGGCAAAACCATTCAAATACAAGAAGCACATAGGACTCCAAATAGACAAGATCAGAAAAGACTCCTCACACCATATCATAGTCAAAATGCTATATGCCCAAAACAAAGATAAAATTCTGAAGGCCTTGCACGACACGGGTGCACAAACCTACATGCACACAGTACATGCATACACATAAAAAATAAATAAAATTTAAAAAAAAATTCTGAAGGCCACAAAAGAAAAACAAGTCACATACAAAGGGAAACCCATCAGAATTACAACTGACTTCTTGGTGCAAACCATGAAAGCAAGAAAGACATGGAGCAAAGCATTCCCAGTGTTAAAGGACTATGGATGCCAACCCAGAATACTTTACCCAGCAAAAATGTCAATTACAGTTGAAGGAGAGAGAAAAATCTTCCATGACATAAACAAGATGATAGAATACATGTCCAGAAAACCAACTCTCCAGAAAATATTTGAAGCAATTCAAAGGGCAGAAGAGAGGAGCAACTATCCTCCAGCACCTAGGAAAAGAAACAAATAAAAACATAACCACAGAAATAGAATCAGAGACTAAAAGTCCAAATGGATAATAAGGTGAAAGGAAACAACATCCATCTTTTAATTATAACCTTAAATATTAATGGGCTGAACTCCCTAATCAAAAGGCATAGACTGGGAGACTGGATTAGGAAGCAAAATCCATCTATATGCTGTCTACAAGAAACCCATCTCAAAATGCACAAATTTAAGGTGAAGGGATGGAAGAAAGTATTGCAAGCAAATGGTATCAAAAAGAAATCAGGTGTGTCTATTCTAATATCAGACAAATAGACTTCAAAGCAAAAGAAATCAAAAGAGACAAAGAGGGTCATTACATCTTCATTAAAGGAACAATTGACGATGAAGATCTCACAATCATGAATATATATACATCAAACACTGGCACACCAAACTTTGTAAAGACAATTCTTCAGGATCTCAAGGCTCAGATTAACCCCAACACACTAATAGTAGAGGACTTCAATACCTCACTAAGTCCTTTAGACAGATCAACAGAACAAAGGCTAAACAGAGAGACATCTGAACTGAATGATACAATACACCAAATGGACCCCACAGACATCTATCGAATATCCCACCCAAACACCAGAGAATACACATTCTACTCAGCACCCCATGGAATATTCTACAAAATAGACCATATACTGGGACACAGGAAAAAACTCAACAAATAGGAAAAGATTGAAATAATTTCATGCATTCTATCAGACCACAGTGCAATAAAACTCAATATCAACACCAGGATAAACCCTACAGCATACAAGAACACATGGAGACTAAACAACACTCTCCTGAATAATGAATGGTCAAGGAAGAAATAAAGAACGAAATAAAAACATTCCTGGAACTGAATGACAATGATAATACAACAAAGAAAAACCTATGGGACACTTTAAAAGCAGTCCTAAGAGGGAAATTTATAGCTCTAAGTGCCTGCATTAAAAAAAACAGAAAGAGCACAAGTGACTGATCTAACACTCAGCTAAAGGTACTTGAGAGACAACAAATGAACTCTAAACGTAGCAGATAAGAAGAAATAACAAAAATCAGAGCAGAGATCAATGAAATAGAAAAAAAGAAAACCATACAAAAAAAAAAAATCAATGAATCCAAAAGTTGGTTCTTTGAGACAATAAACAAGATAGACAGACCTCTATCCCGGTTAACCAAAAGAAAGAAGGAACAACTCCAAATCAACAGAATCTGTGATGAAAGGGGAGATATCACAACAGACAATGAAAAGATCCAGACGATCATACGGGATTACTTTAAAAACCTATACTCTACTAAGTTTGAAAGCCTAGAAGAAATGGATGAATATCTGAAATCCTGGGAACCACCAAAGCACAACCAAGAAGAGATCAACAGCTTAAATAGACCAATAATATATGAAGAAATTGAAGATGTAATAAACAGCCTCCCAAACAAAAAATGCTCAGGCCCAAATGGTTTCACAGCAGAATTTTATAAAATATTTCAAAAAGACTTACAACCATTACTACTAATGTAGTTTAGAAGGATACAAATGGAGGGAGTTCTCCCAAATTCCTTCTATGAAGCCAGAATCACTCTGTTACCAAAACCAGGCAAAGACACAACCAAAAAGGAGAACTATAGACCCATCTCCCTAATGAACACAGATGCCAAAATTCTAGACAGGATACTGGCAAATCGTATACAGACCCACATCGAGAAGATCATCCATCATGCCCAAGTTGGATTCATACCAGAGATGCAGGGATGGTTCAACATATGAAAATCAATAAATATCATCAAGCATATAAATGGACTGAAAGACAAAACCACACCATCATCTCAATTGATGCAGAGAAAGCCTTTGACAAAATCCAACATCCCTTCATGTTTAAAGTCCTAGAGGGAATTGGATTGGAGGGATCATTCCTTAGTGTAATCAAAGCCATATACAGGAAACCCACAGCCAATATTATCCTATATGGGGAAATGACAGAAGCATTCCCCTTAAGGGTAGGAACTTGGCAAGGCTGCACCTTGTCACCACACCTTTTCAATATAGTGCTTGAAACCCTTGCTAGGACAATAAAACAAGAAAAGGAAATTAAAGAAGTTCTAATCCAAAAAGAGGAAGTCAAGCTATACCTTTTTGTTGATGATATGATTGTCTACTTAAGGGATGCTAAGAACTCCACCAGGAATCTCCTAGAAATGATTAAGAAGTTCAGCAAAGTGGCAGGATACAAAATAAACCTAGAAAATTCAGTAGCCTTTCTCTACATCAACAAGAAGCAACTGAAGAAGGAGCACAAGGAGAACTTCCCACTAACAATAGCCTCAAAAACAATAAAATATTAGGAACAAACCTAACCAAAGACACAAATGATCTCTACAATTAAAAGTTAAACCTCTGAAGAAGGAAACTGAAGAAGATATCAGAAGATGGACAAACTTCCCATGCTCATGGATTGGGAAAATAAACATAGTAAAAATGTCCATTCTACCTAAACTCGTATACAGATTTAATGGAATGCCAATCAAAATCCCTGAGAGCTTCACAAGTTTGGAAAAAATAATCCTCAATTTCATTTGGAAAAACAAAAGACCTCAAACAGCCAAAGCAACCCTGGGTGAAAAGAGCAATACAGGGCAGATCGCTCTACCAGACATCAAACTATACTAGAGGGCTATCGTCATAAAAACAGCTTGGTACTTGCACAAAAACAGACCAGATGACCAATGGAATAAAACTGAAGAATTAAACCTGAGTACATACAATTTCAGCCACCTTATATTTGACAAGGGGTCCAAGAAGACACTTTGGAGGAAAGACACCATCTTCAACAAGTGGTATTGGCAAAACTGGATCACCACCTGTAGAAGAATGAAATTGAACCCCTACCTCTAGCCCTGTACAAAGGTCAATTCCAGATGTATCAAAGACCTCAACATGAAATCCAAAACTCTGGAGATGATAGAAGAGAAACTTGGCAGCAGACTACAGGACATAGGAGTAGGAAAGGACTTCCTAAATCAGACAGCAGCTGCACGGGAAATAGGATCAACAATTGACAAATGGGACTTCATTAAACTCAAAAGCTTCTGTACATCAAAGGAAACAATAAAAGAAGTGAAGAGAAAACCCACAGAGTGGGAGAAGACATTCACAGCAGGTACATCTGACAAAGCATTAATTTCCAGAGTATACAAGCTACTCATAAAACAAAGAAGAAAGAAAACAAATGAATAACTCAAAAGATGGAACAAAGATCTGAATAGAGACTTCACAGACGAGGAATTAGAGATGGCTGAGAAACACCTTAAGAAGTGCTCAACATCGCTCATAATTAATGAAATGCAAATTAAAACCATTTTAAGATACCATCTTACTCCAATAAGGCTGGCTAGGATCAAGAAAACAAATGATACCAACTGCTGGAGAGGTTGTGGGGAAAGGGGAACACTCATCCGTTGCTGGTGGGAATGTAAACTTGTACAGCCACTATGGAAAGCAGTGTGGAGAACCCTTGGAAGACTCAAAATGAGCCTGCCATTTGACCCAGTCATACCACTCCTGGGTATGTACCCACAAGACTCATCTTACTGCAGAGATACATGCACAGCTATGTTTATTGCAGCTCTGTTCACAATAGCAAAAAGCTGGAACCAACCCAAATGCCCCTCAACTGACGAGTGGATAGAGAAAATGTGGTACATGTATACAATGGAGTTCTATGCAGCAGTAAAGAAAGACAACATCATGAACTTTGCAGGTAAATTGATGGACCTAGAAGACATTATGTTAAGTGAAGTAACATGGTCCCAGAAAAACAAACGACAAATGGTGTCCTTCATATGTGGATGCTAGTGCCAATAACCCAATCATAAATATTTCTTGTGGAAATGGATGCATATTAAAAGAACAACATCAGAAAGACTGCAACAGAAAACTGACTGAAATGGTGAATCAGGAAGGGTGGGAGGGGCCAGAGAGGGACATGGGCGTATATTCAATTAATGCATATTTAATTGACATGAGTTCAAGTTTGGATCTTCAATTTTGTGCAGTTGGTAGATGAGTCTGTTTCTGTGCCAGTACCAACCTGTCTTTATGACTATAGCCCTGTAGTATAGCTTGAAGTCTGGTAAGGTCATGTCCCCCGTATCGCATTTTTTGCTCAGTGTTGCTTTAGCTATTCTGGGTCTTTTGACTTTCCATATGAATTTAAGTTTTGACCTGTTGGAACATACAAATCTCAAAGTCTGTGAAGAAACTCATGGGGATTTTATTAGCTATTGCCTTGAATCTGTATAGTAATTTGGGTAGAATGGACATTTTTACTATATTAATTTTCTAATCCATGAGCATGGGAGGTTTTTCCATCTTTTAATGTCATGTTCAATCACCTTCTTCAAGGGTTTAATTTTTTTGTTGTAGAGATATTGGTTAGGATTGTTCCCAGGAATTTTTTGAGGCAATTCTGAGTGGGAAAGTCTCCTTATGTTCCTTCTCCAGTTGCTTGTTGTTGATGTAAAGAAAGCCTACTGATTTTCGTAGGTTAATTTTATATTCTGCCACTTTACTGAAACTCTTAATTGTTTTTAGTAGTTTTCTGGTGGATTTTTTAGCATCTCACATGTAAAATACCATATCATCTGGAAAGAGGTGTAGTTTGACTTCCTCTTTTCCAATTAGTACTCCTTTGATTTCCCTTTTTTGCCTTATTGCCCTAGCAAGCATTTTAATCACTATGTTGAAGAGGAGTAGCAATAAGGGGAAGTCTTGCTGGGTTCCTGCTTTCAGTTTTCTAATTTTTCTCCATTTATGGTGATGTTGGCTGCGGATTTGTTGTATGTGGCTTTTATTATATTTAGGAATGTCCCCTTCACTCAAATTCCCTGTAGAATTTTAAACATGAAATGATGCTTGATCTTGTCAAAGGCCTTTTCTGCATCAATTTGGATGATTGTATGATTTTTTTCTTTCAGTCCATCTATGTGTTTTATGATATTTATTGGTTCACATATGTTGAATCATCCCTGTATCTCTGGTATGAATCCAAATTGATCATGTTGGATGATCTTTTTTATGTGAGTCTGTATGCAATTTGCAAGTGTATTGTTGACAATTAGTTGCTCCTTTCCTCTGTCCTTTGGAAAGCTTTGAGTATTTTCTGAAGCGTTGGGGTTTTTGACATGTGTTCTTTCATCTTGTTTATGTCATGAAATATTTTTTCTCCCTCAACTATAATTGACATTTTTGCTAGGTATATAATCTGGGTTTGCATCTAAAGTCATTTAACACTGGGGATACTTTTGTCCACATTCTTCTGGCTTTCATAGTTTGCACTGAGAAGTAAGCTGTAATTCTGATGGGTTTCCCCTTGTGTGTAACTTTTTTTTGTTTGTTTGTTTTTCTCTTGTGGCTTTCAGTATTTTGTCTTTGTTTTGAACATCTCAAATGTTAACTATGATATTATGTGGGGTGCTCTTTTTTCTGGTCTTGTCTATTTGGTGTTCTACTTGTTTCTTGTATTTGTATAGGTTTGTCTTTTTTTTTCAGTTTAGGAAATTTTTCTTCTATTATCCTAATGAAGATCTGATCAATACTGTTGTCTTGGGATTCTTCTCCTTCCTCTATCCCTATGATGCAGAGATTTGGTCTTTTCATAGTATCCCACATTTCCTGATTATTCCACTCTTTTTTTTTTAATTTTTCATAGTTTTCACTTGAGCATTTTAGATGTTCCATGTTATCCTACAGGTCTGATATTCTATTTTCTGCTTCATCCAGTCTGCTTTTGAGGCTTTCTCCCATCCTTTCCTGTTGATTGAATGAATGTTCCATTTCCTTTTTCATTTCTTCTTGTGATTTCCTTAGTATTCGCCTTTCCTTTTGGAGCTTGTCAGACTCTACTTGTAGCTCCTTGCTTTGTTTGTATCCTTCTTTTTTTCATTTCAGCCTTGGATCTTTTAAGTGTTTCCACTTCTAGAGTTTTTCTTTCTCTCCCTTCTGTGGAGACTCCTTTGTGGAGTCTGTGTTTCTCTTCCTCTAGTTCTTTTCAGATTTTGTGTTGCTCTTCCTCTAGTTCTTTTTGGAATTTGACATTTTCTCCCTATACTTCTTTCGAGTGTTTATCATTCTTTACTTCTAATTCCTTCCTGAGGTTTTCTTTCTCTCCCCTTATTTCTCTGATCTGTCCTTTATATTGTTTGATTTTTTTTAAACATGTCTACAATTGTTCTTCTATCTTGGTTTCCTTCCACAGAAATCCCACTGGTAGAGTTCAGTGTGGGTTTATTTATGAGCTTATTGCATCCCCCCTTTTGGTTGTTATTGTTATTTCCTTAGTAATTGGATTTTTTTGTTGTTGTTTGTTTGTTTGTGTATTAGGATTCTGGTGCCTCAATATTGGCTGCCCAGACTAGATTCACTAACACTATGTCTGCTAGACAGTCTTCCCCACAACACCACCAGCTTGTGTGTGGGGGGGTTGCTACTTTGCTACTTTGGCCTGTGGACCAGCACACTGTTGACCTGTTGTGCCCCTGCAACCTTATCTAGGTGTACCCACACCCTAATGGTCTCTAGAACCCAAACTGGGAGGTTCCAGAGGTGGGTGTATGGCCCCCAATCCTCAAGGAACTTCTGACTTACCTCCACTGTGCTGAGTCCATGCCTCCAGTAGTCCCTGGAACCTGAGCTAGGAGGTTCTGGGAGTCTGTTAAGGACCTCCCCACCCTCTGCAGAGAATGCATTCCCACACCCTGTAAACCCACCATCCCCACCCTTGCCTGAGGGAACTAATCTCACCTTCCCAGAGACTGCAGATATCCCTCAGTGCCCAGAAATTGTTGCCTCTAGACCGATAACCAGAGTCAAGGCTAAGCAAGCCCCTAGAGGTGAGATAGAAATTGTGGTCCATAAGGAGGTGTGCTACACCATTAAAGAAATTAGTGATTTTGCTAGTTCACCCCAGCAGAAGACTAAGGAATATGTGTGGGAATGGATTTTAAGTGCGTGGGATAATGGTGGAAGGAACATAAAATTTAATCAGACTCAGTTTATCAATATGGGCCCACTGAGTAGAAATTCTAGGTTTAACATGGAAGCTTGAATAGTTAAAAAGGTGTTAAATGTTTACTTAGTTATTTGGCTGATATATTTAGTAAAACATGGCCTACTAACAGTGAGTTAGAGATGCTTGATATTCCTTGACTATGTTTTGAAGAAAGGATTGTAAAGATAAGGCAAATGGGCATGCATGAGTGGATTTGAAGTTTCTAAAACCACATTCTTCACAATTCAAGGGCCCAGAGGTTATGACTTTCACCGATTTTATAAGATGGAAAGTACTGAGAGAGACATCAGAACATTTGAAAAGCTTTTGGTTTTGCTCTATTTATTTTACCAGATCTTACAATTGGAGAAGTTGTTGCTCTCTTACATAATTTAAATGTACAAGTAATAGGTTTAGCAGGACCTCAGGGTAGGGGTCAGGTAGCAACACTGAATCACTGAAGGCCAGATGAGCATAGTTATCATAGTTATCATAATGGGCAGCAAAGGCAAAACAATCCCTATAATGGCATGACCTGAATGATCTTTGGAACTGGCTAATTAATCATGGTGTTCCCAGTAACAAAATACATAAGAAGCCTACTTGATCTGTACAAGCAGGAAAGCTCTAGAACAAATGACAGAAAGTCAACATTGGATCTTAGCAATAGCAAATCCCTCCAGTCAACAAGTTTCCAGACTTGAGACAGTTCACAGACACAGAACCCTTTGAATGAAGGTGTGGCCAGGTTCTGATGAAGAAGGACCTTGTAACAATACCAAAGAGTTATGCTGTTTGCCTTCCTCCTGTTCTTCCCCACAGGTACTTGAGGCTTTTTACTGGGGTAACTGTACAGTGGGGAAAAGGAAATAATCAGACTTTGTGCAGCCTATTGAATACTGGTTCTGAGTTGACACTGATCCCAGGAGACCCTAAACAGCACTAGCCCTCCAGTTAAAATAGGGGCCTATGGAGGTCAGGTGATAAATGGAGTTTTGTCTGAAGTCCAACTCACAGTGGTCCCAGGGTTTCCCAGAACTCATCTTGTGGTTATTTCCCCAGTCCCAGAATGTATAATCAGGATAGATATTCTTAGGAATTGGCAGAATCCCCACATTGGTTCCATGACCTGTGTAGTAAGGGCTATTATGGTTGGAAAGGCCAAATGGAAACCATTGGTGTTGCCTCTACCAGAGAAAATAGTGAACCCAAAACAACATCATATCCCCGGAGGGATTGCAGAAAATAGTGCCACCATAAAGGATTTGAAAGATGCAGGGGTTGTGATCCCTACCACATCTCCCTTTAACTCCAATTTGGCCTGTGCAAAAGACAGATGGATCATGGAGAATGACAGTTGACTATTGAAAATTCAACCAAGTAGTGACACTGATTGCACCCACTGTACCAGAGGTGGTGTCCTTACTTGAACACATTAATACATCTCCTGGTACCTGGTATGCAGCTATTGATCTGGCAAATTTCTGGCTTTCTTCTCAATAATGGTTCATAAGGACCACCAGAAGCAATTTCCTTTCAGCTGGAAAGGCCAACAGTATACCTTTACTGTCTTACCTCAAGGGTATGTTAACTCTCTAGCCTTGTGCCATAACTTAGTTAGAAGGGATCTTGATCACCTGACTCTTCCACAAAATATCACACTGGTCCACTATATTGATGATGTTATGCTGATTCGGTACAGTGAACAGGAGGTAGTAGCCAGTCTGGACTTGTTGGTAAAGCATATGCACATGAGAAGATGGGAAATAAATCCAACTAAAATTCAAGGGCCTTCTACCTCAGTGAAATTTCTAAGAGTTTGATGGTGTGGAACATGCAGAGACATTCCTTCTAAGGTAAAGAATAAGTTGTTGCACCTGGCCCCTCCCCCCATAAAGAAAGAAGCACAACATTTAGTGGGCCTTTTTGGATTCTGGAGGCAGTACATTCCTCATCAGTGTGTGTTACTAAAACCCATATATATCAAGTGATTCAGAAGGCAGCAAACTTAGAGTGGGGCTTCAAACAGGAAAAGGCTCTTCAACAGGTCCAGGCTGCAGTGCAGGCTGCTCTGTCCTTTGGGCCATAGGATCCAGCAGGCCCAATGGTGCTTGAGGTATCAGTGGCAGATAGAGATGCCATCTGGAGTCTGTGGCAGGCCCCCATAGGGGAATCACAGCAGAGGCCCCTGGGATTTTAGAGTAAGGCTCTACCTTCATCTGCAAGCAACTATTCTCCCTTTCAGAGACAGCTCTTAGCCTGCTTTTGGGCCTTAGTGGAAACTGAACATTTGACAATGGGACAAGTCACCATGCAACCCGAGCTGCCCATCATGAGCTGGGTGTTATCTGACCCACCAGACCATAAAGTAGGACATGCACAGAAATAGACCATTATCACATAGAAGTGATACATATGTGAAAAGGCCTGGGCAGGCCCTGGGGGCACAAAAAAGCTACGTGAAGTTGCCTAAATGCCCATGGCTCCCAATCCTGTTACAATGCCTCCTTTCCTCAAGCATGCACCTATGGCTTCATGGGATTTGCCGTATGAACAGTTAACTGAGGAAGAGAAGACTAGGGCCTGGTTTACTAATGGTTCCACATGCAGTGCAGGCACCCAGATGTGGACAGTGACAGCATTACAGCCAATTTCTGAAACAACCCTGAAAGACACTGGTGAAGGAAAGTCTTCACAGTGGGCAGAACTTCAGGCAGTGCACATGTTTGTGCATTTTGCCTGGAAGGAGAACCTGGAGGTTCAATTATATACTGATTTATGGGCTGTAGCCAATGGTTTGGCTGGATGGTCAGGGACTTGGAAGGAACATGACTGGATAATTGGTGAGAAAGACATTTGGGAAAGAAGTATGTGGCTAGATCTCTCTGAATGGGCAAAGGATGTGAAGATAATTTTGTAAATTATCATGTAAATGCTCATAAAAAGGGGATCTCAGCAGAGGATGAGTTCAATAATCAAGTAGATTGGATGGCTCAATTTGTGGGCAGCCAGTTTCTTTCTCCAGCTGTCCCTGTTGTTGCTCAATGGGCCCATGAACAAAGTGGTCTTGGTAACAGAGATGGAGGTTATGCATGGGCTTGACAGCACAGACTTCCACTCACCAAGGCTGATCTGGCTACAGCTGCTGCTGAGTGCCAGATTTGCCAACAGCAGAGACCATGATTGAGCCCCCAATATGGCACCTTATGTTGACCAGCCAGCAACCTGATGGTTGACTACATTGGACCACTTCCATCATAGAGGGGACAGCACTTTGTTCTTCCAGGAATAGTTATTCTGGATATGGATTTGCCTTTCCTGCACGTAATGCTTCTACCAAAAATACCGTCAAGGGACTTACAGTATGCCTTATCCAACATCATGATATTCCTCACAGCATCACTTCTGGCCAGGGAACTCACTTCACAGCCAAAGAAGTGTAACAGTGAGCCCATGGTCATGGTATACACTGGTCTTACCTTGTTCCCCACCACCCAGAAGCAGCTGGCTTGATAGAACAATGGAAAGTCGTCTTGAAGACACAGTTACAGCACCAACTATGTAATAATAAACTGGAGGGCTGGGGCAAGGTTCTCCAGCAGGCAGTATATGCTTTGAATCAGCACCTAATATATGGTACTGTTTATCCTATAGCCAGAACTCATGGGTCCAGGAACCAAGGGGTGGAAGTGGAAGTGACTCCACTCACTATCAGTTCCAGTGACCCAGTAGAAAAAAAATTGTTTTCTGGGGTTCTTAACCTCAGCCTTTAACCACTGCGCTATTCTCGCAGTTCCAGGGGAATCTGATACCCTCTTCTGACCTCCGTGGCATTGCATGACACGGGTGCACAAACTTGCATGCAGACAGTACATTCATACACATACAGAAATAAATAAAATTAATAAAAAAAATTTTAAAAAGAAAAAAAATTGATTCCTGTACCCACAACCCTGTGTTCTGCTGGTCCAGAAATTTTGGTTCCAAAAGGGGAAGTGCTTTTGCCAAGAAACACAGCAAACATTCCATTGAACTGGAAGCTAAGACTTCCCTCTGGCCACTTTGGGCTTCTACTGCCCTTAAGCCAATAGGCTAAGGAAGGAATAACAGTAGTAGGAGGAGTGATTTATCCAGACCACCAGGGGAAAATTGGACTTTTTCTCCACAATTGGGACAAGAAAGATTATATCTGGAAGGCAGGAGAGGCTGTAGGGTGCCTTCTGGTGCTACTGTGTCCTGTGATTAAGGTCAGTGTGAAACTCCAACAACCCAAACCAGACAGAACAAATGGTCCAGACCCTTCAGGGTTGAAGGTATGTGTCACTCCTCCAGGAAAAGAGCCAAGACCTGCAGAGGTGCTTGCTGATGGTGGAGGGAATACAAGATGGGTAGAAGAAGGCAGTCATAAATATCAGCCGAGTTCACGGGACCAGTTGAATAAGTATGGATTCTAATAGATTTTAACTTTTGTCCTATTTGGTTAAGAATGTGTATATATATATATATATATATATATANGTTACAAACACAGACTTTGAACATTCCTATTAGAACAGGAGGTATAATCTACACAGGCAAAGACATCATTAACAAAGTATTTTGACCTGGTGTTTCTCTTGAACAGCTGAAACTGGTAGTACTGTACAATTAGGTCAATCTTTATAATTATTTGAATCCTTTTGGAGCTTTCTACTCAAAGTAGCCTTTGAACCAACAGTATCCATGTCACCTGGGAGAGTGTTAGGACCGCAGAATCTCAGATCTTGTCCTGACTTGCTGCATTCAAATTTGCAGTTTAACAAGACCCCAGGTGATTCTTTCACATGTTAAATTTTGAGACATTCTTGTCCAAGGCATTTCAACCTATTCTTGGATACAATCAGGGAAATCCATTTCATAGGAAACATTCTCTATTTTTTGGCATTTCTGATTATTTAGTATATAAGCATAACTTCCTTCCCTGAGGGAGTTAACATCTTGCAGTATATTTTAGGAGTAGGCTACTGAGCAACACCGCCTGGTAAGAGCTAACATTACTAGGACTACAAATAAAGGTAGGTATCATTTCATGTCTAATTTAAAACAGCACTAATTCTGTTTGGTTAAGAATTTTCTAGGAATAGCTTCTGTAACATAGTGAGTTTATAAATTAAACAAAGGGTAACTGTGGAAATGAACAAATATATATATAATTTGTTCTATTGATTCTGTTTCTTTACACAACACTGACTAATACACGGTGCCAAGTAGAAATTATATTCTTTGGTGTTTGGGTGGAATACTCAGTAGATGTCTCTTAGGTCCAATTAGTGTATTGTATTTTTCAGCTAAGTTGACTTTTCCAATGGGATCAGTGGGGTATTTAAATCTCCCACTATTAGTGTGCTGGAATTAATCTGTGCCTTGAAATTCTCCAGAATTTTAGTTATGAAGTTCAATTGTTTTTTTTTATAGTTATGATTGTGAAATCCTCATTGTTAATTGTCCCTTTGATAAGAATTCAGTGACCCTTTTCATCTCTACTGAGTAGTTTTAATTTGAAGTCTATTTTGTCTGTTATTAGAGTAACAACTCCTGCTTGCTTTTTCATACCAGTTGCTTGGAATTTTTTTGTTTTTTGGTCCTTTCACCCATGATGTTGCCTGTCCTTGAAAATAAGATGGGTTTCTTGTCAAAATAAAAAGATGGATTCAATTCCTTAATCCATTTCCCGAATCTGTGTCTCTTATTTGGTGTGTTCACACCATTGATATTTAAGGTTATTATTGAGAGATGTATATTATTCTCCTTTTACTTACTTTCTCTTTGCATTTTTGGTCAAAGTTTGTGTGTCTGGAGTAAAGCCTTCAATAATTACTCTCTCTTGCTGATAGGGGATAGTCACTCCTTTCCTCTGTCCTTTGAATTGCTTTGCATATTTTCTGAAGGGTTGGTTTTCTATACATGTATTATTTCATGCTGTTTATGTCATGGAAGGTTTTTCTTTCTCCTTCAACTAAGATTGCCATTTTGATGGGTAAAGTAACCTGTGTTGACATTTATAGTCATTTAGTACTGGGAATACTTTGCTACAGGCTCTTCTGTCTTTCATCATTTGCACTGAAAAGTCAGCTGTAATTCTGATGGGCTTCCCTTAATATGTAATCTTCTGTTTTTCTCTTGAGGGTTTCAGTATTCTGTCTTTGTTTTGAGTATCTAGAAATTTTACTATGATATAGTATGGGGAATTTCTTTTCTAGTCTTGTCTATTTTGTGTTCTATGTATTTCGTAGATGCATATGGATTTAATTTTTTTCCATTTGGGGAAATTTCCATCTATAATTCGGTTGAAGATCTGGTCAAAACCATTATCTTGGGATTCTTCTCCTTCCAGTATACCTGTGAAATTGAGGTTTGGTCTTTTCCTTGTTTCCCCCCATTTCCTAATTAGACCACTCTTGTGTGTTTTGTTGTTGTTGTTATTGGTGGTGGCGGTGGTGGTGATTTATTTATTTATTATTTTTCATAATTCTTGCTTGAGTTCTTCCATGTAACCTTCCAGTCTCGATCTTCTGTTTTCTGCCTCATCCATTCTATTATTGAGGCTTTCTCACATCCTATCCTGTTGACTAGATGAGTGCTAAATTTCCTTGTTCATTTCAGTTTGAGATTTCTTCAGTATTTCCACTTCTTTTTGGAGTTTGCCATTCTCACATTCTAGTTCATGATTTGTTTGACTGTATTTGGTTTCCTTTTTCATTTCAGTCAGAGATGTCTTCATTATTTCCATTTCCATCCAGTATTTGTCATTCTCTCCCTCTAGTTCTTTGATTCATTTGTCTGAGTGTTCTTCATATTTCTTGATTTCTTTGAGCTCTTTATCTATGATAATTCTTTTAATATCTCTGTCTTAGGCTACTTCCAGGGATTTCTTATTGTAGGAGTCTTCTATATTACTGGTAGAATTTGTTCTAAATTTATTATTTGATTTTTCCATGTTACTGTTTTTCACTGTGGTTTTGGCATGTGGATTTGTTTTATTTTTGTATTTTGTTATTAAACTCAACTGTTTCTTCTCTGAGTTGAAGGCTGACTTTGTTTGTTTTCTTCATACCTTCATTGTCTTTTATTACTTATGAAATGCTGAGTGGTCTAGGCTTCAGGTTTCACATTTAATAGAAATGGTCATTGCCGTTGGTTTGGCTACTCACTAGAACTTGACAATAAAACCCTTTTGCTGATAAAATGACATATCTGAGTTATAGTATAAAGAAGGAGAAATCAACCTGGTGCTAACCTCAAAGCTTTACCTGTACTGGCTAGTTTTGGTACTGCTATAAGTTGGCATGCATACTACCAGAAGAGAAAAGTAACCATCAGTTTTTCCCAGGTGGGAATCGAGTTAGCAACAACTGACCTGACAAGATACACCCACTAATTCAATTGTGGCCAGAATATGAGAGTAAACCACCAATTTCTGATTGTATTTACAATCTGCTTAACAAAAAAACCTCCAAAACCTGGCACTGATATCAGGCATAAGATCCAGGCTAGACAAGACCATGGAGGAAAATGTAATACCATTAATCTGTCATATGGATATAGTATTCAACAGACTCCTAAATGCTTGTTAAACACACGGATTAATGCATTTCTCAACTCTCACCAGAGAAGCTTCCTCATGCAGCAAATGGTGATAACTTAGAACCCTACAAATGAACAATCTACCAAGAAAAAGAGATTACTGAATAAACACCTAAATAAAATATTTGCTTCCCAGGGATCAGAGAGTCATTTCAGAAAGAAAAGGACAGAAGGACTGTAAAAGCCAGAAGTCATATATGACCACAAGAACACAATTTTCCAAACACCTGCTCAATTATGTATTCATAGCAATGGTGACATTATACACAAGTCCCCAGTAGAATGACCAGACAAAAATCCCAGGATAGAAATGGAGAAGTGGGTAATAACCCACAATCATAGCAAAAGAACTATTAGTAACTGATAACTTCTGGAAAATGTGGAGACAATCTTCTTTAGGGGTTTGATTCTGGGTAGCTTAAACAAGGTCTCGTGGATGAACACACAGTGAAAGACATTGCAGGACAGAAAATTTACTCAACAGACCTTTAATAGAGAATACATGAAATCGGGCAGAAGGTTTTAAGGGAACTTAATGACAGTGGAGGGATCAAAATATTAGTAAAATATATGAAATATCTCATAGCAAGACTTCACCTTGAGTGCATAATCCCATTATTGCTCCTGCTGTACTTCATTCCATGTCCTTCTACAAATAGCTGTGCACTGTGAGGATTTCCAACATACACTCTTTATGGAATATAGCTTTTATTCTGAGAATCTCACAACCATGCTTCTGTTCAACAAACAAGGTAACAATACTTCAGTATCTACTGTTTTACAGTCAAATTTTCCATATTTCATTGCCAATAACCTGTAACTATGCTTAATGTGATTGTGATTCTTATCTGGAAAAACTTACATATATGTGTATATATTGATTATATACCATTATTTTAGAATAATATTATTTCTTGCAAAAATTAAAATTTCTTTCTGTTGATTCTTTATAGAATGTTATGTGAAGAGACTTCTCATAATAGAGAATGAGAAAAAAAATCTTCAATATGAAAGTTGCATTGGAAAAAACATAACTTTCAAGAAAAATGGGTTTATTAATTTTCCACAGTGAATACTAAATTACTATCATGAATTTCAATATCAGAGCACAAAAATTCTATTGTATTAATATTTTATGAATTTCATTATTAGGTCTTTGATCACCTAGATAAGTCTTCAAAAATATTTAGTGTTGATTTCCACATTCATAACATAAATACCTGTTTATTATGTTTCTCTTTTAATAAAATATATTTTCATAGCATCTCTGTTGGTCCTAATAATTTAGTTTTCTAACAAATGAAAGAATATATAGCACTTTTAGAAAAAATCATATGAAAACCCATTACTGTAGATGGTTCATAAAATGTATACATATACATATATAAAAATGATTTAAATAGAATTACCCTACAACAGGGGGCAATACTCCTATTAGATACCACGTTAGCAAATAAAAACCCAGGGGCCAAGAAGAGATGGCTTTAGAATTTGTGGAACAACTTCTCCCAAAGACCCTCCAAATTTTACTGGACATTGTCTTTGCTCTTGATTCTTCTTCAGAAATTTACTGTAAAATTAAACTAATAAAGACACTACATATTTAAGCCTTAGAATGTAAAGATACCAAACTGGTACTTACCTTGAACCTTAATTCCTCCTGGTCAGCTTCCATAGTGCTGAAAGGTGCTGTACATGCTACAATACTAAGAATGAAAGAATCGATATTTTTTGGCTATGAACCTTGAGAGCGGCAATAAAGTCTGGCCTAGCAAGGCATGCCCATTGCTAAAGTAGTTGTGCTAATGTCAGTGGAATAACCAAACCTATTCTGGTTAGACATAAAGTGAACTCCACATGATAGAACCGAAACTGTTTCATTTATCAAGTCCAGAAGTCTGTATCTAGATAGAATATAGACCATAGAGGAGAAACTACTACTATTATTCTACTAAATGGATATAGTATTGAATTGACTCCTAAAGACTTATCATCATATCCATAGATTAGTGTATTTCTCGTCATTCATCAGAGAAGCATCTTCTTGCACAGGGACCCAAAGTGGTCAATATGCAGAGTGCTAAGTAATCAACCCTAAATAGGACATCTACGACACATCTCTTCCTTCAAGCTTCAGGGATCTTCATGGAAAAGGGGACAGAAATATTTGTAAGAGCAAACATTACAGATAACAAGGAAAAAGTGTTGTCTCATCACAGCAGGGCAGTTATTACTATAACCCACCTTCTTTCTGACAGCATACACTTGAGCAGTGCAAACTCACATAAGACAAAACACAGCATGGAGGTGGAAGTCAGCATGAAGTCTTACTCCTATCTGAGGAGCAATTGATAACTGATAGATGCTGGGAAAGTGTAGGCTTCCCTAAAGAGTGTGGCTCTTTGATGGTAGACCACACTAGGGAAATGGTCCTAATTCACAAGTGTATATGGGCAACACAAATTGGACTCAAGGCATTCAAAAAAAGACATTAAATTATGATATATCAAGGAACTGAGAAGGTGAGGTGGGGCTCGAATGATCTGGGGAGTAAAAGAATAAAGTCAGTGGGGTTTAGTGAACAATCTAAGGTGGTAAAAGTTGTAAATAGTAAAAACAAAAACAAAAAAAAAACCTGAATAAGTCAAATTCCCTCTCCCGACAGCTATCAGTTTCATATAGCTTCTCACATAGAGCTGAACTTCTTACAGCCTTCCCCCATTTATGCTGGGTATTTTTCTGGCTTGGGCTTGCACAAAACTTGTGCAAATTGTTACATGTAATGTGGGTTCATTCGTGTGATTATGCTGTTATATCCATAAAACATTGTTTCCTTGAATTAATCCTACATCTCTGGTTTTAAATTCTACTACATCTTCCAAAATTATGCTTGAGCCTTGGGAAGAAAAGATGATATAAGGATCAACACTCTATAGTCTCTTATTCTCTGCCTGTTGAATAGCCATGGGCCTTAGTGCTAAGCTTGATCAGTTGCAAGGAATTTTTCTGGTGAATGTTGAGAGATGTACCCAACCTATGAGTGTAAAAATAAGTCATTAAGACTTAATTTAATGTTGTGTTTATTTAGCAGAATAGTAGTAGGTTTTCTTCTATAGCTTATAGTCTTATCTAGACACAAGTTTCTTGCCCTAATAATATAAAATATGGGCTCCATTTTGTGAAGTGGTCCATATATTCAATCCAAAGGTCACTCCCATAACTTTGTGTCACTATCGAACCTGTGATTATATCTTGCCTTGTCAGTCATTACGGTTGAATACTATCTCCTGTTTCAATAGGATGCATAGCACCTTCTACAACCATGAAAAGTAATGTGAAGAGATGAAGTTTTGAGGTCATTCCAGATTAAATTATCCTATTTGTTCTATGACTCAATTATGTAGTGTCTTCAACAATAGGGTCTTTTAATCAATTTATATCAGGTAACCAAGATCAACAATAATAGCAAGTATGATGGTCTAAGGGAATCCTTGGTCAATAGCTTCAAAAGAGTGAGTCCATTTCTGGCAGTGAGCTTTTTATTTGCTAGACTGTGGCATTTTATGTGGCTAATAACCCCTCCTTATATAGTAACTGCACTTAAATTCTATACTTTTGTATGTATGTATTATTAGAAGCTTCTCATGTCACAGGATTCTACAAGACTTTTTCCTACATCTTTTCATTTTAGTCTTCCCTCAATTTACCCCTATGTCCTGTCTTTCCATTTGTACCCCATCTAACCCTTCCGACTCCTTTATTCTATTTCATTATTCTATTTATTTCCCTGCTTTATATCACTAGGTCCTATTAACCTCCTATTAACCATCTACAACTCTTGTCCTATTACTAGTTTTTTGAGCTCTATGGTTTTCCAATCAAAAGACACATAGTAAAAGATTAAACACTAGCATCCACTTATGAGAAATAATTTAAGATCTTTGTGTTTCTGGGTGTGGGCTACCTTACTCAGGATATGAGTCTCAAGTTCCATCCATTTGACTGTAAACTTCATAATTCCATTTTCCTTAACACCTGAGTAACATTTGATTGTGTAAATATACCATATTTTCATTATCCTTTCATCATTTTCCATGTTTAGGTTGTTACCATTTACTGCTATTGTGAATGGAGGTGAACTGAACATAGATGAAGAGATATCTCTGTAATAAGATATAGAATGTTTTGGGTATATGCCTAGGGGTGGTTGTATGTTAGATCTATACCTAGCTTTTTGATGAACATGTATACATATCTGGATGTAGCAGTTTTCACTCCCACAAGAATGAGTAAGTCTTCACTTTCTAGCACATTCTTCTGAGTACTTGTTACCATTTGTTTTTATCTTAGACATTAGGACTAGTATAATTTGAAGTCTCATTTTTTTCCAAATTCTTAATGACTAAAGTTCATCATTTTGAAACTACTTCTCATCCATTTGCCATTCACCTTTTGTAAATTCTATGTGTTCTTTGCTACATACAGGATTGTTTGGTTTTGGATGTTTACTCATTTATTTTTATTTCTTTCCATTAACCTAAGTCCTAGCCCTGAAGCATGTCCTGTTCGGAATAGTAGGGTCTTATTTTCTATTTCTGATAGATAATAAAGCACCTTGGAGATAACCTGCTTTGTTTTGAGAGTCACTTGGATTGTTCTTGGCAACCATTCAAAGGGAGGTATCCCCTGTCTCCCACTGTGTTCCATGCCACAGAGCTACCAGGTAGCACATTTCCTGCACTAATGTTCAGACATGTGTGTGAATTTCTCATGGGGGTCTCAGGGCATCATACTACACTCCGGGTTTCGTAGCCCCTCATGGTCCAATCCTCTCTACTTTCTTCTTCATTTACCACTACTCTATTCCCTCCCAGCCCCAGCACACACAACATATCCCCCATTTATCTCCCTGTTCTCCCCTCCCAACCCAACGCCCTCATACACACCCCTAGTAAGATCTGTTTCCTACTAACCCCCTGTTTGGGGATATTTCTTTTCTTTACCTCTACATATTCTTTCCAATTTCTTGGTCCCTGTTGTTATATCAGGACATATACTAATTTATGGGGATTGGTGTTACAATCCACAAATGATGGAGAACCTACACCTCTTGGTTTTCTACCTATGTGATATTTCAGTCAGAATAACATTGTCTAATTCCATTCATTTACATGCAAATTTAATAATTTTGTCAATTCTTACTTCTGAGTAGTACACCATTGTGCACCACATTTTCATTATCCATTCAAAGGTGGTGGGACAGTTAGGTTGCTTCCATTTTGCTATTGTGAAGAGATCAGCAGCAAACATGGATGCACAGATACCTTTACAGTATGATGAGTCCTTTGGGTATTTGCTAAGGAGTGGTATAACTGGCCCAAACAATTTCTAGAAACAACCTTTTATTAGGTGTTTACTAAGAAATATTTTTTCCCATCCAATAGGCTGGTTGACTCCACATTTTTAACACAAATTTTCCTATAAAAATATTAAGTAGTATAGCATTATATTTTGATTTGCATTTGATTAATTAATAATGGTATTTTATGGCCTTTTTTATGTCCCCCACATAAACATATGCATGCCTTCAAGAGATAATATTTATTGTTTTTGAGTTTCAATTTCCTTAATATTCTATATACTAGATAGATTATTACTTCATTTCAATTGGTAACTTCATTTGCAAACATAAATTATTTATTTTACAGATTTTATGCTATGTATTTTCTTATATTTATTATTTTGCCATAGACATATTTTCACCTTTCATTTACCTGATTTGGGTGTATAATTTGAATTACTTAATCAGAATTAGTTTATATAATGTTTGTTTAACAATGGAAGTTTCTTGATTATGTATATATTAAAAAGTTAATAAATTAGATACTATTCATGGAGTAACATTTTCAATGATCTATTTATATTTTCCCATATTTTCAGCAAATGATATGACTTTATACATGAAATATTTATTAGATGAATACATGGATGATTATAAGGATGAAATTTGTAATAAATCTTTCAAATATATTATGCATATATTTAGAAATATATTAAAGAATAAATTTTTTTAGTCTTTTAGATTTTTCCAAATTTTTTTAACATAAGCAAGCTTAGATCATAGTTCCTCTTTGAAATATTTTTAACGATGTTAAAGGTAATTAACAATTTGTTTGGATTTTTAAACATTTATGATGAATTTATAAAAGAGAAATAGAATTTTGTTTCTGCATTTTAGTATTTCATAGATTTGAATATGGTACTCCAGTATCCAGGACTCTCTCATTGGGTGAAATACTTGTTGCACAAGTATGCAAACTGAAGTTTAAATCTCCAGAACTCATGTGAATCTTAGCAAAATAGCAAATGTCTATATGCCCAATATTCCTATAGTGAGACAGATGGCCACGCAGGAAAATCCAGGGACTCTCAGAGGCAAAGTATCCCAGCATAGGCAAGACTGAAGAGCAAAGACACCCTGCCTCAAACATAGAGGACCAAAACACAAATTTGTCCTCTGTCTGCCAAACGTTATATGGTTTATATGTTTCTACAGTCACACAGGAAATGTATACATACACACACACACACACACACACACACATATATATATATATATATATAATATATATAGTATAAATACTTATATATTATATATATATTACCACACATAACATTAAACACACACTACTGTCGACAGAGTAATGACTAAAGAAAGGAAAAATATTCAAATATGATATGTTTATTGTTGACTTTAGATGAGCTTGCATGGGTCTTGTGCATTCTGATACACATGTTGTATTTTCAAATTAAAGGGTCCAAGGAGCTTGCATTATATATTTACATTTGGTCTTGCACCACCTCTCTAGCTCATACAATATTTATGCCCCATCCACTGCAATGTTCCCTGAGCCCTGGGAGGATGAAGCTGAATATAGGCAACCTGTCCATGGAACCACACTGTATAGACTTCTAAACTCCACCGTTTATCCTTATTGATTTGCTGGCCTACTATTTCATGTTGGAGTTTCCTTAGTAAGAGTTAAGAGGTAATTAATGCTTTCTTGGGACCTTGTTCTATGTTGTGTGGAGCTTATGTCTAGAGGTTGCATTGTAGATGGGGCACCTAAGCATGGGCAATTCACAAAACATGTCTGTGTGTTCAGTGCAGGGACTCTGTACTATTCTTCATCTGGTGAAAAAGAGAGCTTTTGTTTTGAGTGATGCCTGGGACATTCAACTGTTAATATAAGGATATCTTCTTTTTAAGTTAGTAAGATGTTACCTTGGGGCTTGAGAGATGGCCTAGCAGTTAAGAGCACTGACTGCTCTTGCAGAGGACCCAGGTTTGATCCCCAGCACCCACATAGCAGCTGAGAGCAGGCTTTAACTCCAGTTCTAGGGGAATCCAAAGCCCTTTTCTGAACTCCACAGCATTGCACAACACAGGTGCACCAACTACATGCAGACAGTACACTCATACACATAAAAAAATAAAAATTAAAAAAAATATTAAAAATATCCAGTTTTGGAGGCAAGGAGCCGTATATCTGCAGGAAGAGAGGTGATAAGGCCCTGCTGTTGAAGACCTGATATAAACATGGGAAAATGTATGGAGACCGCACTTGCAAGTATACAGATGGTCTCTGGAATACCAGAAGTGTTACCAAAGACCACTAAACCAATAAGCAAATATAGGTCTCCTTGAGTCAAGCAAGACTCCTCCGTCAGAACAGCTACACCTCATCTGCCTGGAAATACTGTGCAGCAGGGCAGACATGTGTCTGTATATCCCAAATCTAATTGGCTATTAGCTCTCTCCTTGGAGGAATAACCACGGCTGATGCCACAGCCTTGCATCCTCTAATGGTAGGAGATTGTTATAAACACAGAAGACCCTGCCATACTTAACAGAAGAAAATGTAATTCATGAATTAACATACCATCCAAACATCTGTGTCTATACCAAAATAACCTACCAAACAATTAGTACTAGTTTAAATAACCTATATATCTAATTGCTGTGCTTCATTAGTAGGACAAAAGGCTATATATATACTGTTTAAATACCATATATCTAATTGCTGTGCTTCGTTAGTAGGATCGAAAGGTTATGCCTGGACAAGCTGGCAGCCCATGAAAAGAAACAGCCAGAATTGACTAGAGACCAAGACATCGCTCCAGAGGAAAAGTAGACTGTTTTGCTTCTCATCCACTCTGTTGCCCCCCTTTCTAAGTCTAGGGTACAATCTGCGGAAGAGGCGGGCGTGGTAGGAATGAGAAATGAGGCTGCGATTGGGGTTAATTGGTGAAATTAAAAATATAGCTGGGACACTCATTTGATCAACTTGATTAACATACAAGCGCCCCCCTGCTGGATGTGGACCCATGAGCTGTGTGGGTTGGGCAACAATTTGCTCGCAAATTGGTTTTACATGAAGGATGTTTAGTACTCACAATTATCACTTATTGTTCAAAAAAATTGAAAACAAAACAAAACAAAAAAGCAGAGAAAGATGCAGAAAAAATTACGGCAGAATGCATCATCTGGGATGGGTAGGGTGTGAGGGTGGGAAGGAAGGGGATATATGCCTGAACTGAATTGGAAAATGATGTATGAAATACACAAAGCACAATTTAAGCTAACAAGTCTTTATAAAAATATTAAAAACTATACACTTCATCCTACTAATTATATTATATAATATATATATATATATATATATATATATATTTACCTTAGCTTAGGATTTTGTCAACCTTCAGGGTTTCTGAAGATCTATGGCCTCTCCAGTTGTGTACATTTGGCTATGCTTACCATACCATACATGAATTTATTCCTAGTGAGTGGGGTTTTAATCTAATTAGGTAGCTGTTGATTACTCCCAAGATATAAATGCATCTACTGCACCAGTATAGCTTGCTGCCCTTGTCACTGTCTTGATTATTAGGGATTATGGATGGGGTTTGACCATTAATTGATGTTCTCCATTAGCAGCTTGCACAGAATTGCACAGTGTCCTCTAAATTCTGAGAACTAACCATAAGAGAAGTGGCTCCAGGTGACTTCCAGCTCCATTACTCCAATTCCTGTGTACAAAGTATGCTCTGTCTTAGCAATAGGTTGGTGCCTTCACATTATGGGGAAAAAATCAAAGGCTGTGGCAATTCCCTGTGTAATTTTGGGAGTGTCTTGAATTACTCTGACCAACAACTTAAAGGGAAGTTTCTCCCGTTTGACAGTTTCTTGTTATGTAGCTTTCAGGTATACACATGGGCTCCTATCATGATACTGTATGTGTAATTTTTCAGTAGGCCTTTGAACTAATACATTTTCCTCTGGTTTTTCACACCAAATAAGCACTATTTCTCTCCCCTCCGCCCCTCTAACTCTCTCTCTCTTTTCCTAGAGGCAGAGCACCCTCTATTTTCCCAATTTTATCCTTGCTAATACTTGTCTCATATAATCTCTCCTCTTTGATTTGTCTCTTACTCTTAAACTGTGAGAAAATACTAAATTATTATTGCATTAATTGGTTTCTATAATGTATTTTTTCAAGAAAAAAATTAATTAATAGAGAAAAGTAGCATGAGAAATACCCTGTTTCTCTGTGCCATGATTACTTTCAGTTGTCAACATGATATGGATGAGAGGGACACTTAGTATAGACATTTACTACATTAAATTGGCCTGTGGGCATGTTTTGAGGGTAATTTCTTGATTGCTAAGTGAAGTGGAATGGTCCAGGGACCTGTACCACGCAAAGGACATAAGGGTCTGGAGTATATAAAAAAAAAAAAAAAAAAAAACGGTAGCCGAACAAGCAAGGAGTTTCAAGTCAAACAGTAATCCTCTATGTTCTTTTGTTCAGTTCCTGCCTCCACGTTCCCGAACTGAGTTCCAGACTTAGTTTCCTTTAGTAGAGTTAAGGCCTGGTTTCTGTAAAGTAAAATAAACCCTTCCCCCTAAGACCTCAAGTTGATTTTGGTAAGTGTTTTACAAAGGTGAATTTTACTGTGTGTTTCATGTGAAGTTGAAAATGGTTATTAGAGGAAAAAGGAAGAGTTTGGAGTTACAAGTTAAAGAAGGCCTAAAATGCTATATATAAGCACCGCTTAAAAGGCCATACTCTTAGAATGAAAAAGACAGACACAATTTTCTGGACTCCAGGGGTGCAACATAAGTGCAGTTATGTGCATACATGCAGTTATAACACATACTCATAAAGAAATAAAAATAAATATGTTAACATTCTCCATCTGAATTAGGGCTAAAGTTCATTTGTATTATTTTCTGCAAAATAATTTGTCTGCCTTCTTGCTATGACTTGAAACTTAGTGAAGCTTAACTCAGGTTTTGGTGGAAGAAATTTCAGGACCTCATAATATGAAGGCATAGTTATTAATTTTTAGTTGATTGAAACATATAATGAAATACACAGAAGTGAAACAGAGAAAGAATTGAAGCAGGCCAGGGAGGAATGCTTCTTTCTGTCTTGGCTTCTTACCTTACCCAAGAACTTTCCTTATCCACCCTAGGCCACCTTGGGATGGTACTGCCACCAGTGGGTTGGGCCCTCCTATGTCAATTAGAAATTGGTAAAATGGCTCACAGACATTCTCAAAGCCCCTTTGTGATGGAGAAAATCGCTCACTGAGGTTCCTTTTTCCCCAGGTAACTTGTATCAAATTGACCAAAACAAACCAGCACAAGGCAGCCTGATCCATAAAGACTGTCAACAGTAATTTTTTCTCAGTTCAGTGGAAAGTCTGAAACCAATGCAGCTGTGGTCCAAAGGAGCTAGGAAATATATGGATCTGGCATAATTATTTGGTATCCCATTAGGGTTAGTTTTGCATGCATGCAAAATGTGAAAATTGCTGAGACACAGGTATTTACACCAATATTATAGAAACCCTCTGAGGTCAGAATATGTACAGCAAAATCAGATTACTTGCATGGAGCCTTTGACCAGGTTCTATGCATAGATGTGAGGATGAATGCTAATTTGCAAGAGAGACTGAAAATCTGAGAAATATAAGACATTCACCTTTGAAACCTGCATGCTCTAGTAGAGCGAACCATAGGAAAGGCTGGATATGCCAATGGCAAGCGTTGAAAAAGTGGGGATACCTAAACACATTTGAGCATGAATGATGCTTTCAAAAGCCACAGAAGTTAGAGATGGACTTGCATGATTTGGTGTTTGGTTTACTAGATTATGTATCTTTTTGTGGGATTGAAACTTTGTGTGTGGCTTGAAGCAAGAGCTTGTAAGACCTGTCTCAGAAGGTCTCCAGTTATCTGATATCTCTGTGGGCATTCAGATTACCTCTATGAGTTATCTGTAACAGGAAGATTCTGGATATTACAATGATTCTTGCTCTCCCTACCTCTGCAAAGTTCCAGAACCAGATGGCCCCTTCCCTTGAGGCATTGAGCAAAATGTCACACTTCTAGTTACCTGGTGCACAAACCGGAGCTCTGCAACCCCCTGATTAGAACCAACATGGCTCATCCCTCCCTTCCACCTGCTCCCCACTTCCTTGCCCAGAGCACAGTAGCCTTCAATATATAGACCTCACTGACAGAAAATAAAGGGAGTTACTATCTCCCTGGCTCTCTGTGTGTGAGTCTGCTCATTTCTACGGGTGATCTCCTGTGGTTTTCCCTCCCCCCTTCTTGCAAAGGTGAAGCCTAGAAACTGTCGGCCTTCAGGCAGGGGACAAGTTCTGGAACTGAGCCAAGAAGGGAAGGACAGCCTGTGGAATGTGGTCACGAGTGACTCAAAGACATTGAATGATGCATCTTTTATTGGTCCCTTCTTTCCTTGCTATATATTCATTTCTCTACTTTGGAATGGATGCTGCCTAGGGGCTTGTCATGGGTTATTTTCCTCACCTAGTAAAAAAGAAATATAAGATGAGAAGTTTCAACACAGCCAACATTTATTTATTAACACACAGGTAACATTTCATACAGCAAAGACAGACTCCCCACATGGGGAAGAGTACCAGAACCTGAGCACAGTTTACGTTCCTGGGGAATCTGGGCTTTATAATCCAAAGGTAGACATGTGACAGGACTGGGCTCCACTTTCCTCTATGCACTGGACAGGGTAGGATGCATGTTGTTGTTTGGTTCACTCCTATACAAGCAAGAACATGACTGAGTACAGCAAAAGCAGGAAATGTGAAATCCCTATGAGACCACTGCTGGGAAAAAAGCTCACCTATGGAGTCAATTTGGAAAAGAACCAGGAAGTGGAGGATCTTGGATACAAGTGAGGGTAATAGGAACACGGGTGACTGTGGTTTAGGCCTCCTCCCTTTTTGGGGCCTCTCCCTGACTATCTTTGTAATTCGATACTATCTTATATTCTTCTTGAGAAGGAGAATCATCACTATCCATGCCTTTGCCCAATTTAAATTAGTGTCTTAATATTATATATATATATATATATATATAAAATTTTACATGGGTTCCTGGTTAAGAGAATTTGGTAGAAGAGATGTGTAATTTTGAGCTTTGGCAAATTATTAGAATTATTAAAACTTTTAGCCAGGCGTGGTGGCACATGCCTTTAATCCTAGCACTTGGGAGGCAGAGGCAGGTGGATCTTTGATCTTTGTGAGTGCAAGGCCAGCCTGGTCTACAGAGTGAGTTCCAGGACAGCTGAGGCTACAGGAAGATCCTGTCTCTAAAAAAAAAAAACCTTCGGTGGTTCTTCATTCATTGCTGGTGGGCATGCATAATCATACAACTCCTATGGAAAGCAATGTAGATAACCCCTAAAGATTCAAAATGAGCCTACCACCTGAGCAACCATACCACTCCTAGGTATATATCCACAAGACTCATCCTATTGCAGAGATACACGGAAATATATATTTATCACAGCTCTGTTCACAATAGCAAACAGCTGGAAGCAACCCAAGTATCCCTCAAATGGCAAGTGGATAAAGCAAATGTGGCACATCTACACAATTATATGCAATTCTATGGAATTCTATGCAGCAGTAAAGAAAGATGACATCAGGAACTTGTGGGTAAATGGATGGAACTAGAAGTCATTATGCTCAGTGAGGTAAAACAGTCCCAGAAAAACAAATGATGTATGTTGTCCCTCATTTATGGATTCTTGCACGAAGTCTCTATTTGTAAGGCAAGCTGAATAATTTTTTTGTTATGTTTAATAGTGTTTTTAATAATGTTTTTTCTTCTTTAGTAAATACAATAGCTGATGTTACTCATCAACTTGCTATGTAATGTGGGAATGTAAAGTAATATTTTTTCTTTACCTGCATAAAATTATACTGTCAAAATGTGAATTCCTATACATGTTTTTGAATTAATCTATATTTTATTTTCAGACAACATAATTTTCACATATGTGTTGTGTGTATTTATGCATATTTGGGAGCGAACAAATTAGAAGGAACAATAAGAAAAAAAAAACTGGGTTAAATAACTGACTGCCAGCCATACCACTCCTGGGCATGTACCCTCAAGACTCACCCCACCGCAGAGATACGTGCATGGCCATGTTTATTTCAGCTCTCTTCACAATAGCAAGGAGCTGGAAACAACCCAAATGCCCCTCAACTGATGAGTGGATAGAGAAAATGTGGTACATCTACACAATGGAGTTCTATGCAGCAGTAAAAACGACATCATCAGCTTTGCAGGAAAATGGCTGGAGCTAGAGGACATCATGCTGAGTGAAGTAACACAGTCTCAGAAAAACAAACGATGAATGGTATCCCTCATCTGTGGATGCTAGTTCCAATTACCTAGTTGTAAGTATTTCTGGTGTAAGGCCCCCTGAGCTTTTGTCCAAAGCAGTTGGGAGTGATGCATATTGGAAACAACAGCAACAACAATAACAGAAAGGACTGCATTGAAGAACTGACTGAAACAGTGAACTTCTGCTCAAAACAGTCAACTTCCTCATGGAGAATATTGAGAAAGACTGAGAAAGAGATGAAAACCATGTTTGGCAGAATGCATGAGCTCTGGCGGGGTGGGGGACACGGGTCTAGATTTGTTAAAAAAAATAAAAATAAATTTATGTGAAAAAAAACCGACTGAAACAGTAAGCACCTGCACAAAGCAGAAAACTTCCGCATTTTTTTAAGAAAACTGAGAAAAAAAAATGCAAGACATGTACGGCAGAATTCATGAGCTCTGGCAGGGTAGGGGGCAAGGAAGTGGTCTAAGTTTGATTAAGAAATGTTGCATATTTCTCCTTGTTCTATGGGGGGGGGAGGCAAGAGAGTCATATCAAAACCTTTGTTACCAGCTCCAGAGAGAGAGGACAGTTTTACTTCTCATCCACCTGTGCCCCTTTTCTGAGCCTAGGGAACAATCTGCGGAAGAGGGGGCGTGGTAGAATGTAAAGGCTGCGATTGGGGTGAACGGTGAAACTACAGCGATGTAGTCTGGACACTCATTTGATCAACTTGATTGAACAAACAACCTGTCACCCCCCACTGAATGGTGGGACTGTGGGGGTTTGGGCACAACAGTCTGTAGATTGGTTTTGCACGAAGGATGCTTATACTCATGGATTATCACTTATAGCTAAAAAAAAAAAAAAAAAAAAAAAAACCTGAAAGATGCAGGACAGTTATGGCAGAATACATGATCTGGGATGGGGTGGGGGTGGGGGGGAAGGGAAAGGGAAATATGCCTGATCTGAATTAGAAAATGATGTACGAAATGCACAAACCATCAATAAAAATTAAATTAAAAAAAAAAAAAAAAAGAAATGTTGCATGAGCCCAGCGTGGTAGGGTACGCCTTTAATCCTAGTACTCAGGTGGCAGAGGCAGGTGGATCTTTGTGAGTTCAAGGACAGCCTGGTCTACAGAGGGAGTTCCAGGACAACTGGGGTTATAGGAAAACCCTGTCTCAAAAAGACCAAAAAAATAAAAAATAAAAAATAAAAAAAGTCTGAAATGCACAAAAATGCAATTAAAACAAAACTTGGTGGTTCTTAAAGATGTCCTAAATGGAATTTTTCATTGTATATTTTTATTGATTTTTGTGCATCTAATACCAATGCATGATAATCATATTTAAAATCCCTCCCATAACTGCACCATCCCCTTATCATGCCCACAGATTTTATGCATTCCCTTATATGTAAAGGCTTATCTAGTCAAGTTTCTGTCCCCCAGATATCCCTCAGTATGAATTCATACACTGGAACCTGGTTAGTCTATCTATAATCACTCTCTTAAAGAAGGTCAGCTCTCCTTCACCAAGCAGTGATCAAGGCTAATAATTCCTCAACTAGATTGGGGAAATTATGAAATAATCAGGACTGTTTGAAGAATAGAAGTGCAATGTTGGATTTAAAGTAGTATATTTGGCTGCCAAGTTGTCATGAAGTAGACTTTTGATGGATTGTCATCATTGCTGATGTGACTGCCTTAAAATACTCTAGGAGATATATCCCAGAATACATCTGTCAGAGTGTTTTCAGAAAGATTTACCTGATGTAATAACACACCCAGAGTATGTTTCGCAGGCTTCAATAGTACTAGGACTAAATAAAATGGCAAAATCACGGAAGGCAGATGAGCACCATCATTAATACTTCTACTTCCTAACTATGAAAACTGTATGATCAGTACTTCCTAGACCTCCTACCATGTCTTCCTGTCTGGATGGTTTGTATTCCTCTTCAATCTTGTACAAAAGTAAATCTTCCATTAACTTGATTCTGCCAAGTATTATATGATATCAGGTTAGAAATTTAACTATAACACCATCTATCTTGTTTATAATTTCCAAATACTAAGTAAGTATATAAAAATATTTATTTAAGATACCAGTTAGTAAATACAAAAAAATGGACTTTATAGATTCATGATTCAATCCATAGGTAAGATTTAGGGAACCTAAAAAATCAAGAGTAAAAATGGAAAGTGATGGAGAGACTTTTTGTAAGAGAAGGGATTTATGAATACTGAAGTAATACATGCTAGTAAATAAATTGAGGTTATCATCACATAAATTATTATACTGTTACTAAATTTTAAGTAAAAGTGACGTGAAAATCATGATTTGAATAGTACTATTTTTAATTTTAATGGAAGTCCAAAGGGGTTTTCAAGTAGCTTTTCTGAATAAATAAGGTCTGTATGTATTCTTAATGCATATTTTATAATTAACCTTTAACGAAACAAAATACATTTGCCTTCCATGGACTTCTCTTTGACTACTGTCTCACTTTGCACATTGTCCTTGCATATTTGCCTTTTCAGGTATAGTCCCCTGATAAGAATGTTCCCTCTAGTGCAGAAGTTCACATTGCTGACCTTGTAGTCTTTTTTTTTTTTTTTCCTTTGAGAGGATAGCTTTGGTAGCTGGAGATTAAACTGGCTCAAATTTCATTGTTTCTGATTAAGGCCATGAGGTTAGAAAAATGTAATTTGTTTTTTAAAAGTTAGTGTAGAAAGAACATGATAGCAATTAATCCTTCCCTTGCTGATGACAATGATAAGATATATCTATTATGTTTTCAGTATGTTTAATATTATGAAAGCAAATTTATTTTACCTCGTGTTTGCTTATAGTCATTTAAAACTTTAAAGTGTTTAATGTTGAATTCCTTTAACCATTTTAAAAACTAGGAAATATATTAACATTACTTTTACAAAAATAATTTGTTACCATAATGATAATAACTCTTTCAGGAAAACACAATTAATGCATCATCTAAACTTAATTACCTCCTAAATGTATCTCCAAATACAAACATTTTCAGAATAAAAATTATAATATCCAAGTAAGGAGAAAGGAAACAAAGAGAGAAAGAAGAAGAATAGAAAAATTCACATACAGTGTCAGTTGTAGATAAAATGAGAAGCCCAAAATATTTAATGCAGGAACTGTGCCTTCACCAGAAACTGGAGTGGATTTTTTTTATCTTGGACTTAGAATCTTTAGAACTGAAATGATTACATGTCTATTATCCAGGGAATAGCATTTTCTAGTATAAACTAAATAATTTCCTAAAATTTTTCTTTTTTTCCTTATTTCAAAGGAAATAATCACAAAAATCATAATTAACCACATTCTAGTTTCATTTTTAGGCTATATAGCCAGGACATGGAGCTGGAAACATGATTCAACAGTTAAGAGCACAGACTACTCTTGCAGAGGACTCTTGTTCAGTTACCAGCACTCACATGACTGCCAATACCTTCTGTTAATTCCATGTCCAGGCAAACCAATGCCTACTTTTTACCTTCTCAGGCATTGCAGCACACAAGTACACTTATACACATGCAGGCAATACACTGATACACATAAAATAATAAATACTTTTTCCCTTTTTTTCTACTTTACATATGGTTTTATTTTATTTATGTACAAACAATAGGCAATGCTCCATCCATAAATTTTATTTTCCCCAAAACAACTAATAAATTTTAAAAGTCACCAAGATTCTTCTGCTTCTAGATCATTGCTAGGCTGGAGGGATAGGGGTGCCTATTCTGCCAGAAATAGCAATGAGGAACTGAGAATTCTCCAAAGCAGAAATAAGGTGCTGTTCAGGCAAAGCTGATGCAAGTCTTATTCCCCAATATTCACAGCTACCTACCAGAAGAGTCAACTTAGCTAACCGCAGCCACTGTGCTAGCCCCTCCTACCAAGAAGCTAATAAACAGAAAAGATAAGTTACAAGATACGATAAGGGCATGGTGGCCCAGGCCTTTATTCCCAGCACTCAGGAGGCAGACGCAAGCACATCTCTGAGTTTGAAACCAGCCTGGTCCATAGCAAGTTCCAGACTCTGTCTCAAAAATAAAAAATATGTAATGAAGTCCTGATGTGACTTGTTTGTTTCTTGTTGTGGCCCCTGCTTCAATAACCCAAGTACAGACTATTCCACTGCAAAGAAAATGCATGAATTTTGTAGTAATTCAGAAATGTTGCCTGGTGCCATTCCCCACATGGCATGACCATGCTATGTTGACTTGTTATCTGTGAACACATGGAACCTCGTGATCATGTAAGTCTTTCAACAAAGCTGGAACACTATGATACAATCAAAGGAGTATGTTCAGTGCTTTACAGACAGCAATCTCAGAGAAGCATTTTTAATCACCTTTACCTGAGCAACCTTCTGTAACAAATTAATAATTTAGGCAATGTGATTCTCCAAAGATTTCCAGTGTACACAGAGTCAGTTATAGACAGGGAGCTTAGGAAGCCTCCTCCATATCCACACCCTCTTGTAACTGCAGCACCATTGTTTTTTCTAAAAATCAGATATAGTCAATAGTTATAAGGAAAATATGCAAATGTGAATTTTTTTTTGTCTTTTTTGTGCTCTTTTTAGACAGGGTCTCCCTGTAGCTCCAGCTGTCCTGTAATTCACTATGTAGACCAGGTTGGTCTTGAACTCACAAAGACCTGCCTGCCTCTGCCTCTGGAGTGCTGGGATTAAAGGAGTGCACCACCGTACCCCGGCCCACATTTTTTAAGTGCCAAATTGAGAAAATATTTTATTACTGACCCAATACATGTTAATTCCCCACAATGTATAACACTGATGATTTTTTTTTACCTAAATCACCTCTGGTATGGATTAATGTGATATAATGAGAATGTAGTAATGATGGATCAAAAATAAGAAGTAAATAAACACATATTACCTATTCCACACTGAAATCAAGTTTACTAATAACAGTGGACAAAGGTTAAAAATTTGTACTTATATTTTTTGGTAGTTAAGTTATCATCTTTGATCATTTAGTAATTGTCTCTTTAATATTTAGATCACAATTTTCTGAGTGACCTTGTATTGATCTTTAATTATAATAAATTATTTTATCTTACTGTCTCTTAAAATCTTGAATCCCTGGAAACTGTTAAAAATAACAGTTCATGCCTCCTTTAACAATAGAGCATGATGCATCACTTCTCTTCTGCCATGCTTAATTGTACACAGCAAACAGCCAAAGCAGCGTGTGGAACCTGGAAGCTGAAGTGTGCTTCTGCTGCTACATCCACCTCTCTGGGGCTGCTATCTGCCGCTTTTATTGTTTCAGCATACAATTTTGATAAAATTAATGACAAATAATTCTAAGTCCTAGCAACAATTTTTTTTTTTTTGGGGGGGTGAATGCAGACAGGGGGCGAGCTGTCGCAGACTTGTTTATTGGGGGCAGGGTTATGTACTGTTCACATTCCTGCTCTCCTCTTGTCTCCTTGTGATTGACCCAGGTCAGCAACTCTGCTGTTTGTATGGTCTCTCCTGCCTAGGGCAGGTGAGGTTGATGAAGGACAAGCTCTGCGCATGCGTAATTCTCAGCATACTGGCTACTACATCTCCACCCTTTGTATTTAATTTTGCATGAGGAGTGGTCCAATGGGAGCTCGAGTGCTATGCCCAAACCTTGTCCCCACCTCTGGCATTCCAACATTTGACTGCATCTGCCTTAGGCTGCCCTGGTGTTTTGCACTTACTCATCTTTGTTTGGCCAGCCACCGAGGGAAGAGGCCAGGAGCGGTACCGTGCAGAGGAGAGACAAGCTCATTCCCATGAATTGTGGATGGATGAGAGCCAGATGTGAATCACCTCATCAGGAGGGTTGCACGCAGGTAGAGTCCCTATTGACCATTGGTGAGAGGACCTGGGCCATTGTTTTGTTGACATGGCGTTGGCTGCAGGCAAAGCGAAACAGAATCCTGAAGAGGAAAAGACAGAGAAGGGCCAGGAGGTAGAGGATGCCCCAGGGGACCAGTGTAGCAGGGTCAAAAATGGACTGTAGCTTAGACCACACCTGTGAAACAAAGCTAGTATCAAAGGCTATGACCTTGGTGCGGGTAGAGTTAAGGGAGATAATTTGAGAACCAAGGGTCACAGTGTAGTTAATAAACTGTTGTGACCAGGGTCCTTTAATAATTCACCAAGTTCACAATGTAGACGTGTAATATTGAGGACTTGGTAGGGGGTCAGGCAGAATGAGGAAAACTTGGGGTCGCAACTCATCTCTTCCTCTCATTATACGTCCTTCAAATCCTTGAAGGAAGTTCACAAGAGTGAACCACAGTTGATGTCTAAAAGATGGGATGATCTCTGCTAGGGTGGTTGTATTGGGTCCTTAGCACGTGATTTTAATGCAATTTACCTACTGGTCAATAAATCTGACAAGTGAGTTAAGGATGTATGAGCCACGAGTCAGAGCAACCAGAAGTCCACTGGCAGATCCAGGAAGTCCTCAGCTCTCAGCTGAGAAAGAAACTGGCATTTTGGGAGGGTCTTGACCCTAAACTGCCTAGCCAATTTTTAGCTCCTACTTTTATCACATTACCCTCTGAGAAGGTTACCCCAATTGCCAAGAGAGAAGAGGTTACCCCAATTGCCAAGAGAGAACTGGGGTGCCAACCGCTCTGGCTTCTTCCATACTGAAAAGGGATGTAGGAGGTGGTGACTGGGGTACCCCTGCTCGATGGGTATATCTGAAAGACATCAAAAAGTATAGTTACAGAGAGAAAAAGTCCTTGACTAGTGTCTGTGAAGGCTAGAGTAGCTAGGTACATTTTCTAGGCAGGGAACCAAGAATGGAGCATGGTGGCACACGACTATAATACTAGCACTTGGGAGGCAGAGGCAGGTGGATCTTTGTGAGTTCAAGGCCAGCCTTGTCTACAGAGTGAGTTACAGGCCAACTGGGGCTACAAGGAGACCCTGTTTCTTGAAAAAGACCAAAAAAATTTAATCAATGTGTTTCATATAGAAAAACATTTTTAGAAGACAAGTGTATCAGGTATTAATGGCAAATTTCAAGCACAGAATACTTATAACTTTAACCATGATATTTCTTGAGAGTTTATGAGTTGCAAATGGGGAGAAGTATAAGTATGATTAAGACTTATTATTTGAATTATTTGAACAAAAATATTTAAAATATGTATTATAAAAATAAATTTAGTAAAATTTTGTGATAGTTATTTATCTGTCTTCCTTCCAACCTTCCGTTTTCCCAATGAGAATATAATTTCTATGAATAAATCTAGATATTTTTCAGTTCCAGTATTTTGTGTGAATGGAACTGTACATTTGGATACATTTCTTTTTGTTGTTGCAATTTTTATTGAAGTTTTGCTATTTTTATACAATGTAGTTTTGATGGAATTTAAGTCTTCTCCCTTTTCTGTACCTTCCAACACTGCATCCCACGCAATTTGATGAGCTATCTTTACATATATAACGTGGCCAACAGAATGATCCATTTGCTCATTATTTTTGAAAACAAATTATTATTGAGACACTGCCATGCTATTGCATGCATCATCATCACCATTATCATGGATGAAGGATATTAACATATTTCCCAGGCTGGCCTAGAACTTGTAATACTCCTGATTTAGTAGTTGCAGTGATAAGAAATTTGATAAAAATATACCATTTTTCAGTCCTCTACTGATTTTAGTCTAGGTCACATAATAAAGTACAGTAAGTAATAATCCATTGTGTGCTCTATGTAATTATGACCATCATATTTTGATGATTCATAAATGTCTTTAATTTAGTCATGTCAATTCCTCCTCTAGAAGTTTTAACCCATATGTGCAAATAAAAATACTAACTTTTCCTATGTTGAAAAAAATTAAATTTTTGTACTTCTCTCTGTTTCATCAGCTTTCATACTTTTGACAAAATAAGTAAAGTTATTCTTTTCATATATAGAGATATTTGTAGTTTACAAAATAATTATAACTATTTATGGAACATATTCAATAAAATTTTAATGGTATGCTATATTTAATAATAAAATAAAGGAAATTACCACTTCTGTTTATTCACATAGTCATTATCTGTGTTGAGAAACTTCAAATTTAACTTTCTTATTATTTAAAACTGCATCATGGGAGCTGGAGAGATGCCTCAGTGTGTAAGAGCACTTGATGTTCTTGTAGAGTACCTGAGTTCAATTGCCAGCACCAGTAAAACCTCTAACAACTGCCTACAACTCCAGTTCCAAGGAATCTGATTCCATCTTCTGACTTCCATGGGCATTCCAGAACATAGGTGCACTTACACACATGCAGGCAATACACGCATTCACAAAAGTATTAAAGAAAATATTTTAATATTATATTTGGTTCTGAACAGAGAATAATCCTTTTCACAGTTCTTATGTCTATTAGTCAATTAAAGAAGGCAGTTTTACCAGTTTTATAAGAGATTACCTCTATAATAGTTGTCTCCAATTTACAGTTGGAGAGCAACCTCATCATCGTCATATTTCTCCTTGTTCTGGGGGGGAGGCAAGAAAGTCTCTCATATCAAAACCTTTGCAGCACCTAGAAGGTAAGTTTCATTAGGACTCATTATAAATAGTTGTTACATGTAGGGGCCACAGAGGGGTTCGATGTTTATGGCAATATGAGGCTCTTCTTCCTTTCGATGTTCAGATGGGTCAACCTTTCAGTTGGCACTTTCTGCTACATCCTACTCAATGCAAAGCTGTATCTTTTCTTTCTCAGCCATTAAGTTGGTGACATTTTGTCCTGTTGGAACACACAAATCTTTTCCCATAGTTAGTTTTAAGATTTGAATTGCAAGGTTTTTGACGAGAAGGTTTCATGTCTATCTGTACCCCCCTCCTTTTTTTTAACCCATGAGTCTCCAGAAGACAGTTGTATTATACATAACTATAGGGTGGAATCAAGGCTCAGATTTCATCAAATTTACCCATGTTGTTTTGGGTGACTATATATGATTAACTTGGGGAGCAAACTTAATTTTTATGTTAAATCATCTTAAAGAGAATGCTACAAGGTGATACTGTACAACAGAGAAACTATAGAGAACATTTGTATGTGCCAATCCAAGAGTTATTGCTCTACAAATTCTATGTAAAACAAATGTGGACAACAGCTATGCACTTAAGCAAAATATATCAATACAGGAGCTCTGACATCAGTAATGGATTATTCTACCAGGGAGATGTTGGCAGGGGATCTAAGGCCCCACAAAAGGTAAAGGCTCCTTGCCTCTAAACTGGGATACCTGCAAGAAGAGAGGCGATAAGGCCCTGCTGCTGAAGACCTGACGGTAACATGGGAAAGATGTATTGAGACCACACATGCAAGTGTACAGATGGCCTCTGGAACACCAGAGAGTGTTACCAAAGGCCACTAAACCAATAAATCAAATACGGGTCTCCTTGAGTCAAGCAAGACTCCACCATCAACACCAGCTACACCTCACCTGCCTGGAAATACTGTGCAGCAGAGGCAGCCATATGCCTGTATATCCCAAATCTAATTAGCTATTGGCTCTCTCCTTGGAGGAATAACCCATGGCTGATGCCACAAGCTTACATCCTCTACAGGTTAGGAGATCTCATAAGCCACAGTAAGACCCTGTCATATTTAACAGGAAAAAATGTAATTCATGGATCAACATATCATCTTAACATATGTGTGTATACCAAAGTAACCTACCATAACTATTAATGCTGTTTAAATACCTATATATCTAATTGCTTGTGCTTCATTAGTAGATCGAAAGGTTATTCCTGGACAAACTGTCAGCCCATGAAAGGAAACTGCCAGAATTGACCAGAGTCCAAGACAACAGCTCCAGAGAGAGTGGACTGTTCTGCTTCTCATCCACCTGTGCCCCTTTTCTAAGCCCAGGGAATAATCTGTGGAATAGGGGGCATGGTAGAATGTAAGGGCTGCTATTGGGGTGAATGGTGAAACTACAGCAATGTAGTCTGGACCCTCATTTAATCAACCTGATTGAACATACAACCCCTCACCCCACGCTGGAAGGTGGGGCTGTGGGGGTTTCGGCACAACAGCCTGCAAATTGGTTTTACATGAAGGATGCTTGTACTCATGGATTATCACTTATAGCTAAAAAATGGAAAAAAAAAACTATGCAGGACAGTTATGGCAGAATGCATGATCTCGGTTGGGGTGGGGGTGGAGGGGAAGGGAAAGGGAAATATGCCTGAACTGAATTGGAAAATGATGTATGAAATGCACAAAGCATCAATAAAAAAATGTTAAAAAAAGAAAATATTTTAAAAATATATGATGAAATATTGAAAGCTAGAGTCATTTTAATATGTTCTCTTTGATTTTAAAAAGTCCTTCTTTGTTATCATTACACTCATTAAATCTCCTTCTTATGAGAATCTGGTACATAAACACAGTGTTATAATGTAACAGAACCTGTCAATATTTCCCAATTCACTGTTTCAAAATCCCATTCTCAATCTTGCTTAACTGGCCAATTTGATTTACCTACCATCTTTTTCCTTTTAGAAGTACTGTGATTTGGCTTCTCTGACATTACTAGAGACATCTGCCCTGTATTTTCCACTGGATGCTGGGTTCTCATCTGAAATTATTGAATACTCGCAGGCCTTCCCTCTTTTTATAGTCTCTCCCTAGAAAATTTCTTGTAGTTTTCACTATAATCCATACACAACTGCAACTTTTACCATGATTTTACAGTGTTTTCCTCCATTGACTCTTAGAGTCTCATCAAAAATGATTCACATAATAATTATAAATTATAATTTTGTGTATAGACTGAGATATTCCTTTGAATCAATGTGTATATGCCTATTATTACCATTAGATTGAACTGCCCAAATTTACCATAATCACAGTTTTCTCTTTCTCAAATAGAATCCATCGTCAACTGACTCCATTAATAATTCAGAAAGCTCAAGGATTTCCTCTCTTGTCTTTATCCTTGATGTCAACAATGGCAGAGGTGCTAACACAGTGTAAGTTTTGTTAATGGATTCTGCCTACCCTTTGAAAGACCAATTAGCACTCTGTCAGTGATGACATGTATTATGTTGATCTAATGTGACTTATTCCAACCTGATGCTAATAATGCTCATGAATATTAGCAACCCATTTAGCCTGTAACCTTCCCTGTTCAATAAATGATGAAAGACAAAGGAGCAGAAGGGAAGAAAAGCATTCATATTACTTTGCTCCTTTCCTCTGGAAATTGACCAGGCAAAACATCATTAACATTCTGGGCTACAGAAGAATTTTAAAGAAAAAACTTTGCTTTTCTTTTGTATAGTCTTAAATCTCAGCAGATATTCAATCACACACACACACACACACACACACACACACACACACAGGCGCACAGAGAGAAACACACGCACGACATTAGATTGCATCCCAAAATACAACTGTTGATTCCATTTTTGATGTTACACAAATCTGTGAGATGGTTTAAACCTCTGAAGTATTTTTAAAAACCAAATTACTTTAACTCAGTACCAGAACTATGTCCTATAAAAAAGGCCATAAACATATGCCTCTGTATGATCAGGTGTGTATGAATATATGAAATCTGCTCTACATATAAATTCATAAATCATGCTTGCTCAGAATTGTATCTGTTGTGTGTTAATCAGTTTTGATCATTTACTTGATTTGTGTGTATGTATGTGTGCATGTGTGTGTGTGTGTGTGTATGTCTGATATACAAATGTTTGTGCTAGTTTGTGCCAGTGAGTAAGCTCAAAGTCCACAGAAGGAATCTGTTTTTCTGTTTTATCATTTCCTACCTTATTCTTGACAAATTATCTCCCACTGAAATCGGATCTGAGATCACAGCAAGCAGGGTCCAGAAATCCTCTTGTCTCTAGCCTCACAGCATTTGAGTTACTGGCACACATGACCTTTGTTTTCTGGGAAACTGAACTCATGACCTCATACTTGTTCAGTAAATGCTTTTACCAGATGAGACATCTGCCCAGCTATTTTTTTAATAATATGCTTTTATTGATGTTTTGTGTATTTCATACATCATTTTTCAGTTCAGTTTAGACAAACTCTATTTTCTCTGCTCCCCACATCACCCCAGTTCATGCATTCTGCAATACATCTCCTGCATCTTTCTCTCAGTTTTTTTTTAAAGTTTTTCTCCTCAAAGAGCTGAACAGAGACTTCATAAGTGAGGAATTAGAGATGGCTGAGAAACATCTTAAAAAGTTTTCAACTCGGCTAAAATTAAGGAAATATAAATTAAAACCACTTTAGGATGTCATCTCACTCCGATAAGACTGGCTAGGATCAAGGAAACAAATGATGCCAAGTGCTGAAGAGATTGTGGGGAAAGAGGAACATTCATCCATTGCTTGTGGGAATGTAAACTAGTACAGCCACTTGTGGAAATCATTGTGGAGAACCCTTGGGAGACTCAAAATGAGCTTACCACCCGACGCAGTCATACCACTCCTGGGTATATATCCACCAGACTCTTCTTACCGCAGAGATACGTGCACATCTATGTTTACTGCAGCTCTGTTCACAGTAGCAAAAAGCTGGAACCAACTCGAATGCCCCTCAACTGACAAGTGGATAGAGAAAATGTGGTACATCTACACAAAGGAGTTCCATGCAGCAGTAAAAAACAGACATCATGAACTTTGCAGGTAAATGGATGGAACTAGAAGATATTATGTTAATTGAAGTAACACAGTCCCAGAAAAATGGTATCCTTCTTCTTTGGATGCCAGCGCCAATAACCTAGATGTAAATATTTCTTGTTGGGAGTGATGCATATTGGAAAGAACAATAACAACAGAAAAGACTGCACCAAAGAACTAACTGAAATTGTGATTCTGGTGGGGTGGAGGGGTTGGGAGGAGGACACGGGTCTAGATTCGATTTGTAATATAATCCTGTGTGTGTGTGTGTGTGTATATATATATATATATATATATATATATATATATATATATATGAAAAAAGTGAAAAAAAAATAAAAAGTTTTATTCCAAAGAGGTTTATTGTTTTGGGCAGAACTTAACTGTATAAATCAGTTCTTTGGTCGATTCCTTATGTTGTTGCTGTTCCTTCCCATTTGTATTATTCCAAAATATGCCTATATAAATGCCACATATTTACTAAAATTATGTCCTTCTGAAATATGTTTAGGAATCAACATACCTTTCACCCATATACGCTAATTACAATGTCTGAAAATAAGTGGTAAGTTAATTCCAGGGCCCATTAAGAGATTAACATTATAGCAGCACAGTTGCTTTCAGATAAAAAGAAATATGACCATAAGGTTGCTCAGCTTGCCTTTCAACTGGGGGATTTGGTGCCAGGATCCACAAATTAGGGAAAATATTCCCTGTTTTTTTTTTTTTGTTTGTTTGTTTTGTTTTTTTTTGGGGGGGGACTTTATTACTTCACTTAGCATAATGGCTTTGAGTTCCATCCATTTACCTGTAAAATTCATGATGTCATCTTTCTTTACTGCTGCATTTTATAAAATGCAAAAAAAGTTTACACAAATATTTTGCTAACTGTTCTACTGAGATATTTTAAGAAAATTCCTATATTAATAAGTAATCATCTCCATTAATTTAGGATAAAGTATAAAAATTGAGTAAAAGGAAATGGGTCTTTGTTTCTTTTTATATTTGCAATAATCTCTTTTAGCTTAAAAAATCCTGCAGTTTAACCTAGATAGGAATTTCAGGCTGTCATTTAAACCTTGAGTGAGAAAAGTGTTATTATGATAGAACTTTGTTTTATATCAAGCCCTAATAATGTTATAACGTATCTATGCCAACAAAGACCAACCAGGCTAAATAGATTGGATTCAAAAGCCATAAATGAAAGACAGGAATAAAGATAAGATGTTGTATATTAGCTTAGAGAACATAAAGACCAAAATATTTTTGCAGTTGTTTCAAAAGAAAATAAAAATTGACCTTTAAAAGATAAACACATGACAAACTAATAGACTAATACAATAATTCCAAAACAAAAGACAGATAAAACTCAAACTTCTAATTAGAAAAGGAAAGTTGACGTACAATGAATATTACTCTGTCTGCAAATAATAAAACTTAAGACAAATTTTATGAAAAAAACTAATTTCCAAATATATGTAATAATTATAAGATAATGATAAATTTGTGTTTATATTTTGAGTCACAATGTTAAAAATATTCAATAGAACCTAGTGTTAAGCAAAAGAAATAGAGTCACATACACATATGCATATATTACAAATTAAAATGAGAATTTGCAGGAAAATCCAGCTTGAATTGCAGGCTGGATTTCCAACTAGTATCACATGGCCAAGAGTCTGACTCTGCCCCAAGGAGGAACAAGCAGCATGGCCTAGGTACACGATACTGGGTGGAGCAAGGTGTGCAGTGGCGCGAGTTGGGGAACTCATGGTTGGTCCTGGGAACTGACGTCATTTTGTTTATAAAAGCAAACTGTGGCAATGAGTAAATTTGAATTCCAAAGTAACATCATCATGGAATATCCAGCCTTTATTTTTATTAATTATTGCGTGCATACAGGCTAAGTTAGGCCTGCATTTCATTCGGGTGGCCAGTGGGTTGGAAAAAGGTTCCCTTTGTGGACCACCAACCTGGGTGGCTGGTGCTGTGAGTGAAATTCCTGTCCAGGCTCTGGGCAGGTGGGAAGTCACAGCCAAGTGTGGAACACATGTCTCGTGGGTCCTGGCTAAGAGCCTAAGTTGAAATTATCACTTAGACTGGCCTCTGCACAGAGAGGCCAGCTCCCCACAGCAACACGGTGCAGGTGCTGTGTCCCCATCCCCTTAGCAAGGCCGCCATGTTCTCGCCATCAAAAGAAAAGCTTCCTACAAGAATTTATATATTTTTTTAATTTTATTTATTTTTATGTATATGAATATACTGTCTGCATGTAGGTTTGTGCACCCGTCTTGCATTGCTGTGGAGTTCAGAAGACGGTGTTGGATTCCCCTGGAACTGGAGTTAAAGATGGTTCTCAGCTACCATGTGGGCGGTGGCGATCAAACCTAAGTCCTCTGTAAGAGCAGTTGCCATCTCTCCAGCCCCATAGAGAATTTCTAAACCTCAACTCTTTAAAAAGGCATAAGTGTTGGCACAGGCCAATGATACCAGCATTCAGGAGGCAAAGGCAGGGGGATCTCTGTAAGCTGGGGACCAGCATGATCAAGCAAGTGATAGTCAGACCAGTTGGAGCTACAAGGAGATATTTACTCAAACAAGGAACCAAACCATTAAACAACAAAATTAGTCTATAGACTTGAACAGTACATTCCTAAATAAGATATTAAAATGGCTATGAGATATCTTTTAATGTTTTCAAAATCCTTAGCAATCAAAAATTGCTTTAAGATACATCTTACCAAAGCCAGAGTGTTTAAAAAAAAAAAACTGACAATATAAAAATCTTTCTGTGATTCCTCTATATATCAGGTATTCATTGGCATTAAGAGGCACTTCAGGCTAACAAATAAAAATCCCAGTGTCAGGAATGGACACCCATTTTGGGAATTATTAATCAGAGATTTCCTATAGATCCTCAAAATATACTGATTATTTCCAGGGTATTTTGTTACCCACCCAAACTTGGTAGGAATACTGGATCCCTGAAGACATGATATACCCTAGTCCCAGAATAAGCAAGGTGAATTCAAGCTAGCATGCTCCTTAATGCTGCTTCTCTGCTCGTTAGGTTGCATAATATTTCATAGTACTGGGTGTTGCTATGGATCCTACTGTCAGAGAAAGGAAATCATCAGTCCTACAAAGATTTACACCCTGCGAACTTCAATAAAAACTGGCTTTGCAAAATATATTGAATGGTGAAAGAGTGGCAAAAGTATTTTGGGCATAAGAAACCAACTTATAATTGATATTATAAGTTGATATTGCTTCCCAAGATGGATTCTATTCCTGGCACTGTTATTAAGATCAAGAGTCTGTGGCTGGTTCTGGACCATAGGGGAGAAACTACTACTGTCATTATGTTAAAGAGACATAATATTCATTGACTTCTAATGACTTGTTTTATTCATAGGTTAGTGTATTTCTGAAATCACACCAGAGGAAATTCTTATTTCAGCAGAATTGATTAACACAGCAAACCACAAATAGCCAATATGCAGAGACCAACAGACTGAGGAGAACTCAGGCATAAATGAGAAACTTTTATCATCCCCTCTCCTCCAAAGGCTCCGGGGTCATTGCAGAAGCCAGGGAAGGAAGAATGTAAGAGATAGAGAAAGTAGAAGAATACAAGGACTTTTTATTGTTTGGATGCCACAGGGTAGTTACATATATGAACCACAGTACTTATGAGGGCATGCAAAAGATCAGTGAAAACACAAACAAGTCAAAGGCCTAGCAAAGTTTGGGCAGTTTGGGAAAGAACCCCCAGCTGTATCTGAATATGTATGGGTATCTGTTGAATCTGTTGAATGCTATGAGAGGGACAGTAGGTTTCCTTGTTGGTATGATGCCTAGTAGGTTAATCAGACTCCAAGATGTAGATGCTCATCCAAAAGCACTTGGAAAAAAATTATACATATATATACATCATATACTAATATATATATATATATATATATATATATATAATCACTCAAAGGTTTTTAACAATTCTCTAAAGATAAATAATATTAGAGAACATGAAGTCAGTAGGGGGCGTGGTAATGTGGGGAGAATATGGAGGAGAAAGGTTTGACTATTATCAAAATACTTGCCAAGAAATTCTCAAATTAAAACAAATTTTAAAATAAAGTATTTTAGCTTTGAAAAAGTAAAAAAAAATAAACAATATAAAAGAAAACATATGACAAATGCTGGCTAGGATGCAGGAAATAGAGAAACTTCATTCACTGCCTATGGGGTTTGAAAACTGTTTAAGCTGCTGAAAATCAGTGTAAAAAATTACCTAGAACCTAAAAGTAGACCTAACCCCTTCTTGGCATATACTTACAACCTTTTTTGTTTATTCAGTAAATCCACACAAGGAACAGCAACCCTTGCATGTGTGACCTTCCTGTTTCATTTCTTTTTTTTTTAATTTTATTTATTTCTGTATGTGTATGAATGTACTGTCTGCATGCAAGTCTGTGCACCCGTGTTGCGCAATGCCGCGGAGGTCAGAAGCGGGCTTCGGATTCCCCTGGAACTGGAGTTCTCCTGGAATTGGAGTTTCAGATGGCTCTCGGCCGCCATGTGGGTGCTGGGGATCGAACCCGGGTCCTCTGCAAGAACAGTCGGCGCTCTTAACTGCTAGGCCATCTCTCCAGCCCCCTGTTTCATTTCTTAAGAGTCATGCTGTAGCCGTGCAGTCTCAAATATTTTCTCTGAATTTACCTTTTTTTCTCACTATTTAGCTAATAGGAATTGCTTCTTTTGACAATTATGTTACTGAGATTTACAAGATGCTGTTACTCTGGATGGATGACTCTTATCTAAATTTCCAAGAAAAAAAGTTTTTCTTATAGCCTCTTTATAATGTAAAGAAGCTCAGTGATCCATATACTGCTTTCTGACCTACACATAGGACCATAATTTCTCAGGACATTCCTTTTCCCTATACCTAAGATAGCTGATGAATGTGTATATGCATATTTCACATCAAAGTATCAAAGTGCTACAAACTTAGCTTATCTCAATCAAACAAACAATATGTGAAATTGTTTTCAGTTGTTTGTGTGTGGGGGTGTTTTAGAGCTCGGAGTGAAAGGGCAATATTTTCATTTTTCCCATTTCACACTGAATATATTGTTTCAATAAAGGAGTGAAAGCCTTGATCAGGAACAGACAAGTGACAGCTGAGGAACAGATTCTCAGCAATTTGATTCTCTTCCTGGCCTCAAAATTAGTCCTAAGAGTAAGGTTGTATTTTTTTAAGCATTTAAATAATGTGCCTAAATAAAAATGCATTTAATGACTTATTTTAAATATTTGGAAATTCATTTATTGAAGAATGTTTCTTTTTAAAAATATTTCATTATGTTTGACAAATGATACCACATGCTGTAAAGGTTGTGGAGAAAGGGAAGCACTCATCCATGTCTGGTGGGAATGTAAACTCATACAACCACTATGGGAAGCAGAGTGCTGAGGTCTTAAAAGACTGAAAATGAGCCTATCACCTCACCCAATCATACCACTCCTGGGTATATACCCACAAGACTCATCCTACCACAGAGATACATGCACAGCCATGTTTATTGTGTTTATTGCAGCTCTTTTCACTATAGCAAACATCCTCTAATGGTTAGGAGATTTTATAAACCACACGAAAACCCTGCCATACTTAACAGAAGAAAATGTAATTCATGAATTAACATACCATCCAAACATCTCTGTCTACACCAAAGTAACCTACCATAACAATCAGTACTGTTTAAATACCTATATATCTAATTGCGTGTGCTTCATTAATAGGATCGAAAGGCTATATATTATACTGTTTAAATCCCTATATATCTAATTGCATGTGCTTCATTAGTAGGATCCAGGTTATGCCTGGACAAGCTGGCAGCCCATGAAAGAAAACAGCCAGAACTGACTAGAGACCAAAACATCAGCTCCAGAGAAAGTAGACTCTTTTGCTTCTCATCCACCTGTGCCCCTTTTCTAAGCCTAGGGAACAATCTGCGGAAGAGGGGGCGTGGTAGAATGTAAGGGCTGCGATTGGGGTGAATGGTGAAACTACAACAATATAGACTGGACACTCATTTGATCAACTTGATTGAACATACAAGACCCCCTGCTGGATGTTGGGACCCATGAGCTGTGTGGGTTTGGGCACAACTGCTTGCAAATTGGTTTTGCATGAAGGATGCTTGTACTCACAAATTATCACTTATTGTTAAAAAAATGAAAACAAAACAAAACAAAAAAGCAGAGAAAGATGCAGAAAACTTAGGGCAGAATGCATGATCTGGGATGGGTAGGGGTGGGGTGGGGGGAAGGGAAGGGGATATATGCCTGAACTGAATTGGAAAATGATGTATGAAATACACAAAGCATCAATAAAAAAATGTTCATTAAAAAAAAAAAAAGAAAGGGGCTGGAGAGATGGCCTAGTGGTTAAGAACGCCGACCGCTCTTGCAGAGGACCCGGGTTCGATCCCCAGCACCCACATGGCGGCCGAGAACTGTCTGAAACTCCAATTCCAGGAGAACTCCAGTTCCAGGGGAATCCGACACCCTCTTCTGACCTCCGCGGCATTGCACGACAAGGGTGCACAAACCTGCATGCAGACAGTACATTGATACACATACAGAAAAAAAAAAAAGTTTAAAAAAAAAAGAAAGAACAACAACAACAGAAAAGACTGCAACAAGAACTGACTGAAACGGTGAATCTGGTGGGGTTGGAGGGTTGGGAGGGGGACATGGGTCTATATTAGATTAAGGTATAGTTAATTGATGTGAGTTTAACAGGTATCCAAATTTGCCCAAACTTTGTCTACATATTATATGGTATTCTAGGTCTTAGTAAAAGTAAAGACGTCTATATTAAACAACATTGGTTAATAAAAAATGCGATACATTTAAGCTAATTGGAAATATAAATTGTAGTCCACATCAGCTTCACTTTAAATTTGTGTAACAACTTTGGGGTTAATGGATACAAATATTCTATACAATGTTTATGTTGTACAGTATCAACTTGTAACATTTTCTTCTACTGGTAGGATAATCTAACTAAAGGATTTAAGTTACCTTCCCAAATTAACAACATACAGGGAATGATAAACTGTTTGAGTAAATTTAATGCAGAAAAGTTGGCCCAGCTAAACATCAAAAGGAAGAAAAGCCTCAGACTGCTACAGGCATCAAACGTTTCTGTGGACCCTAACTGTAACAACTATTTATAATGTGTCTTACTGAACTTTACCTTTTAGGTGCCACAGAGTTTTAATATAAGAGACTTCCTTACCTGCCTTTCATTGAACAAAGAGGAACATGATGGTAATGAAGTCGTTCCCTAGATATAAATTGGAGCTGACTATTATAGAGGTGGTCTCTTACAAAAGCAATATGGTTGCCTTCTTTAATTGACAGATAGTCATGGGAACTGTGAAAGGATAATTATTTAGAGCCAAATATAATACTGAAGTCTATTGTAAACTGGGTGATTGAGTAAAATATGTTGAGGCAGGACAGCTCTGTTACCAGAAATGGATTGCTCAGCCAAGAAGATGTTGGCTAGGGGATCCAGGCCCCCCCAAAAGATGGAGGCTTTTGGCCAGAAAACTGGGATACCTGGAAGAAGAGAGGTGGTAAGGCCCTGCTGTCAATGACCTGGTGTAAGCATGGAAAAGATATATCAAGACCACACCTGCAAGTGTTCAGATGGCCTCTGGAATGCCAGAGGGTGTTACCAAAGGCCACTAAATCAACAAAGCTAATATTGGTCTCATTGAGTCAAGCAAGACTCCTCCGTCAGCTTCAGCTACACTCACCTTCCTGGAAATACTGTGCAGCAGTGGCACTCAAATGTCTTTATATCCCAAATCTAATTGGCTATTAGCTCTCTCCTTGGAGGAATAATTCAGGGCTGATGTCACAAGCTTAAGTCATCTAGTGGTTGGGAGATGTTGTAAGCCGCAGTAAAACCTTGTAAGCTTTTACAGAAAAGCTATGGTTCATGGATTAGCATACCATCCAAACATCTGTATCTATACCAACATAACCTAACATAATAATTAATACTGTTTAAATGCCTGTATATCAACTGCTTGTGCTACATCAGTAGGAGTAAAAGGTTATTACGGGATAAACTGTCAGCCCATGAAAGGAAACAGCCTGAACCGATCAGAGACCAAAACGACATCTCCGAATAAAATACTGTTTGGCTTCTTGCCCACTTGTGTCCCTTTTCTAAAGCCTAGGGAACAATCTGCAGAAATAAGGAGCATGGTAGAATGTAAGAGCTGTGATTGGGGTGAACTACGAAACTACAGAAACATTGACTGGACTCGGACTCTTATTTGATCATCACGATAGTACATATATGCTCCCCCAAGTGGACAATGGGGGCCTCGGGTTGTATAAGTTTGGGCATAGCTGCTTGCAAATTGGTTTTACATGAAGGATGTTGGGATGCCTGTATTCAATACTTATGACCTATTATTAAAAAAAGAAAAAAAAAAAAAAACAAAACAGAACATTCTTTTACTCTTTCCAGGTCTCACAACTATTACACAGTCTCACAAATTTTGAGGTCATGTAAGTTTGTCCCCAGGACTTCTTTTACCTACTAATCATTTTCCTTCCTTCATTCATTCCTTCCTTCCTTCCTTCTTTCCTCCCTTCATTTCTTTATTTCTTTCTCTCTATTTCATATTTATATGAATATTAATAGTCTTTACTGAGTTTTCAAATATTTCATACAATAGCTCCTAATCAAATTTACACACCCTTCCACTTCCATCCCCCCAACTCACCATCAGTATTCATGCATTGTGCCATCTATGTTAATTCCTATCCAGTCAAGATTTTGTACCCATATGTCCTTCTGTGAAAATTCATCTGCTGGAATCTAGTCAGCACATCTAGAAATCTTAAGGAAGGGAAACTCTCCCTCATACAACATTAATCAAGCTCCAGTAGTTAACTGTCCAAGGCCAGCTCACCACCCATTTCTCTCACTGCACTCTGAGAAACTATCTGATTGATTTAGTATGAGTGATCTTCCCAGCGACAGCAGTACAAGAAGATAACAAGTGCAAGCTTCCAGTGGCCTAAAAGCCTCTGTTTCACTCCCTTCATGAACCAGCCGTGGCTCTTACAATCTTTTCATCCCCACTTTCAAAATGATCCCTGAACTATGGGTGGGTGTTTTAGGAGTCCTCTACATGGACAGACACTCTGGAGTTTGCAATTCTTTGAAACTTAGTCAGTTGTGAACTTCTGCGTGTAGCTGTATAAGGATTCTTCAATTATGAGAGTTGAGAGAAGTACTCATTTTGTCTCTGTCCCTCATTCCTCTATGTACCACAAATCTTAAGTGTAGAGATTCAACTGTAGTTGTGTCACCTAGGATTGAGCATCTTTCAGATGTATATTTTCTGTCTCAGACCAGTTATGGGACTTTGCAATAGCCTCTATCTGTTGCAGAATTGGAACTTTATCTTTCACCCCCTACAATAGTGAACTCCAAATTATTCAAATACCTAAATATCAAACCCGAAACTGTGAAATTGCTTGAATAAAACACAGGCAGAACCTCCAAGATATAGTTCTAAGAAAATACTTTATTAATCAGATATCAGCTGTTCAGACATTAAGGTCAACAATCAATAAGTGGGACCTCATTAAAATACAAAGCTTTTTTTACAAGCAAAGAAACACCCAAGGAAGTTAAAAATATAACCATGGATTGTGAGACAATGTTTACCAGCTATAAATCTGACAGAGGATTAAAATTCATAATATACAAAGAATTCAAAAGAAAATAAATAACCCAATAAAAAGAAGGCCTATAGACCTGAACAAAGACTTCTCAAACAAAGAAATAAAAACGGCTAAGAAATACTTTAAAAATTGCTCAAAATCCTTAGTGATTTTTATCTGCATTTCTCAGATTACTAAATAATCTTATATTTTCAGTATTGCAAACCATATAACACTCATTGAAGAAACTTATGTTCTTTTTTTTTTTTTTTTTTTTTTTGTCTTTTTACTAAGATCTCATTTTATACCTGAAGTACAATTTCTCAGGCCTTACTAATTTTTTTTATAAAGTCTTTAAAAACCCAGGCTGGTCCGAAACTCTGAACATAGTTCAGATTGGCTTTGAACTTCACATACTTTTGTCACCTCCTCCTGAGATCTGGATTTAAAAATCGGGGAAACTAACCCTCTTTCATGTCATGTGGAGATCAAAAACAGGGTACATTGCCTGCTAGGCAAATACAATTTTATCTGAGCAACATCACTAGCTTCTAAAATCTCTCTCATTTTTTTAAGTTTTTTTTTTTTTTTGAGAGAGTGTCCTCCTCCAGCCCCAGGTGTCCTGGAACTTTCTATGTAGACCAGGCTTGTCTGGATCTCACAGAGATCATCCTGCCTTTGCCTCTTCAGTGCTGGGCTTAAAGACATTGCTACCACACAGGGCATTTTTTTAAAATATGGATGATTAGTTTTAATTTTCCAAATTAAAATAAATATATGTTACAATGCTTATTTAATATTTATAGCAACATTAAAGCAATCGCAAGTGTTTGCCCAAATCAGATGGAGAGAATTAATCTGACCACCAGCCTTAAGATTATAAAACCTTAGGGGCTAGAAAGATGGCCTAGCGGTTAAGAGCTCCAACTGTTATTGCAGAGGACCCGCATTCTATCCCCAGCACCCACATGGCAGCTGAGAACTATCTTTAACTCCAGTTCCAGGGGAATCTGATACCCTCTTCTGACCTCCCAGGTATTGCATGACACGGGTGCACAAACGTACATGCAGGCAGTGCATTCATACACATAAAAAATAAATAAAATGAAAACAAAATAAAAAGATTATAAACCCTTAGTTTCTTTCCCATAATATTTCAAAGGCTAAAAAGACGGATGTTTCTGTAATGTGTTTGTCCTGCAATCCTAAGAATCCAAGTTAGGATCTTCCTTCAAAGATTAGGGCAATGAATAACTTCTTCCACCAACAGCCAAATGTCAGGAGAGTGAATATGTATCTGATACTAAAAATGACATTAGATAAACAGTTCCCTTCTTGGAATAGGCACAATGTTAAGACTTATGTAAAAATTCATATGTGGTGGCACATATGTCTGGTGCTTGGAAGGCAGAGCCCGAGGCTTGTTACTCAGCCACTCTACCTGAATTGGTGAACTCTAGGATGAGCTTGTCACATAAATAATGCATAAAATTGATTGATGCGGATATCAAGCATAAACCTCCAGCCTGGATAATGCACACACATTCACAAATATATGCATATGTATGTACATACCCTCACAAAATGATCATGCATAGACATCCACATAATATAAATTAAACATCTAAGGCCACACATTATGGTAACTTTGTCAAATTTCCCTGCTGTCACAATGGAATAATAAGAATTCACTGTGAGTATTGCCAAAGGAACATTAATACAATCTAGGAAGTTTTCCTCTTTGATTTTTATAATCTGCATGAGGGGGAATGAAAAGAAATAGAATGATAAGAGCATATCAGAACAGATGAACTATCTGTTTTGAAATGCAGTTGGCACAGCAGCAAATGATTTGCTAAGAATTTATATCAGTCCCTTTCTCCCTTTAAGCTTTGCTTGATGTGTTATGTAGCCTCTGGCTACATGGATAGTGTCAAGATTTTCACTGCCCCTCATTGTGATAAAGGATGGGAGTGATTGAAAAATTCATACATCTTAACTTTACATGATTAAACAGAGACCCTTCAAAGATTTGGACAAGGAATAACTTGCTTCCAGCGAAAAACAGACACTCGCCAAAATGAAGATATTAATTTGCACTAAAAATGGATGTTAGAATTAACAGTCCCCTCATGGTTACAAGCAGAATAGTAACAGGAAGAAATTTAAAAGAAACTGGTCTTTCTAACAAAGTGCTCTCAGCAATACCTCTTGAGAAAATTATATTGATGTTAATTTCCTCTTCCCACTAAGTGAGCTCTATTGGATCAACTACTGCTTCATGGAATGGAGGTGTCAGCTTTCCCTTAGTAATTTCTGTTTTAAGCTCAGCTTCCCTGTTCAGGACTATTCAATTTTATAATCCAGAGATATATCCATTCATGTATCTTAATTGGGAAGAGGTAGCCATTGGGAGCTACTTAGTTCATTCTTACCGTCCCTAACAACTATACTCTTACAACCTCAACATAAAACAACAAGCCTATGCTAAAAAAATAACATATGTATGAACATATATCAAGGATTATTTGTAAATTATTTGTATTCTGAGAAAAATACATTGTTGTAGCTCTTGCATCTATATACATATAGAAATACCTCCTGGTATGTTATCCATTCTCAGTATTTCTGAATATTAGTTCAACAATGATTGAACACAGTAAGTCATGAAAAGAGAACATGAAGTTTAGATGGAGGCAGGTACCTGGGGGAATTAGAGGGAGATTACAAAAGTGTTATGCTCAAAATGCATTTTATGGTATATATATATATATATATATTATTATATATATATGACATTCATAAATATTGATAAAATATACAGAAGAGTAAATAAAAAACAAGAAAATGCAGAAGTAATGATTTTGGGTGTATTCAAAGATACAACTTTCCCTGAAGAGGGATGTATTCTTCCTGTCTTTGGAACATGAGGTCTTGAATGACCAATATCCAAACAAAAATTAAGCTGAAGGGAAGCAATACACATCCTTCAATATTAACCCTAAATATTAATGGTCTAAACTCCCCAATCAAGAGACAAAGACTGGGAGAATGGATCAAGAAACTGAATCCATCTTTCTGCTGTCTACAGAAAATCCTACACCTTCAAGGACAGGCAGCATCTTAAGGTGAAAGGATAGAAAAAATATTTTAAGCAACTGGTACCGAAAAGCAAGCAGGAGATATTATTTTAATATCAATAATATAGATTTCAAAGTAAAAACTAATCATAAGAGATGAAGAGGGTCACCTCATCCTTATCAAAGGAACAACCATCAATGACTTCTCACAAATATATATATATATATATATATATAATATATACTATATATATATTATATTCAAACACTGGTACAGCAAACTTTATAAACAAAATTCTACAAGACTTCAAGGAAGTACAGAAATCAAAATTCCCAGCACTAATAGTAGGGAGATGGGACACAGAGAAAACCTCAACAACTTAAAAAAATAAAATTATTTCATGGATCTTATGAGACCACAGTCCAATAAAGCTTAATATCAAAACCAGAAAGAGTCCCACTAGCTACAAGAACACATGGAGGCTAAACAACACACTACTGAATAATGAAGGGTCAAAGGGGAAATCGAGAAAGAAAAAAGAAAGCATTCCTGGCACTAAATGAAAGGGATGATACAACACAACAAAACCTATGGGACACTGTAAGGCAGTCCTGAGAGGGAGATTATAGCCTTAAGTGCCTACATTAAGAAAACAGCCCATGAAAGAAAACAGCAAAACTGACTAGAGAGCCAAGACATCAGCTCCATAGAAAAGTAGATGTTTTGCTTCTCATCCACCTGTGCCCTTTTCTAAGCCTAGGGAACAATCTGCGGAAGAGGGGCGTGGTAGAATGTAAGGGCTTCGATTGGGTTAATGGGTGAAACTACAATATAGACTGGACACTCATTTGATCAACTTGATTGAACATACAAGCCCCCCTGCTGGATGGGTGGGACCCCATGAGCTGTGTGGGTTTGGGCCAACTGCTTGCAAATTGGTTTTACATGAAGGATGCTTGTACTCAAATAATGCAACTTATTGTAAATAAAAATGAAAAAAAAAAAAGCAGAGAAAGATGCAGAAAACTTACGGCAGAATGCATGATCTGGGATGGGTAGGGATGGGGTGGGGTGAAGGGAAGGGGATATATGCCTGAACTGAATTGGAAAATGTTGTATGAAATACACAAAGCATCAATAAAAAAAAAAAAGAACAGAAAGAGTACACAAATAAATGACTTCACACTGCAACTAAACACAATTGAGAGGCAGTAACAAATGAATCCTGAACCTGGCAGACAGGAAACAATAAGAAAAATCAGAGCAGAAATCAATGAAATAGAAACAAAGAAAACAATATAAAAAAAACAAATCCAAGAGCTGTTTCTTTGAAAGGATAAACTAGATAGACTTCTAGTAAAATTGACTAAAAGAATTAAAGAGCAACTCAAAATCAACCAAATTAGAAATAAAAAAGGAAACATCACAACAGATAGTGAAAAGATTCAGACAATCCTATGGGGATATTTCAAAAACCTATACTCTATAAATTTGAAAATCTAAGAGAAATGATTGAATAGCTGGAATCATGGAATTCACCAAGACTTTACCAGGAAGAGATTGGCAGCATAGATAGACCCATAATAAAGGAGGAAATTGAAACTGTAATAACAAAAACCTCACGACTATAAAAGCCCAGGTCCAGATGGATTCATGGAAGAATTCTACGCATTTAAAGAAGACCTACAGCTACTACTACTCAAATTATTTAAGAGAATAGAAACAGAAGGATATCTCCTAAATTCCTTTTTATGAAGCTAACATCACTCTATTACCAAACCAGGCAAGGATACAACCAAAAAAGAAAAGAATAGAACCAGTTCATTAATTAACATAGATGCAAAAATTCTCAACAAAATACTTCCAAACCGCATAGAGGCACATAACTTAAAGGTCATCCACCATGACCAAGCTGGATTCATGCTAGAGAAGCAGGGATGGTTAAACATATGTAAATCAATAAATGTCATAAAGCACATAAACAGACTGAAAGACAAAAACCACAGGGTCATCTCAATCAATGCAGAAAAAGCCTTTGACAAAATTCAGCATGACTTCATGTTGAAATTCCTGGAAGGAATTGGACTGAAGGGAACTTTCCTCAAACAATTAAAGCCGTGTACAACAAACACAGAGCCAACATTTTCCTAAATGGGGAAAAACTATAAGCTTTCAAATTAAAAAATGTCAGGAACCTGGCAAGGTTGCCCCCTAGCCCCACTCCTTTTCTTTCTTTATTTTTAAATTTTATTTATTTTTTATGTGTATGAATGTACTGTCTGCATGTAGGTCTGTGCACCGGTGTTGTGCAATGCCGCGGAGGTCAGAAGAGGGTGTCGGATTCCCCTGGAACTGGAATTCTCCTGGAATTGGAGTTACAGGCAGTTCTAAGCCGCCATGTGGGTGCTGGGGATCGAACCCGGGTCCTCTACAAGAGCATTCGGAGCTCTTAGCCACTAGGCCATCCCCACCCCCACTCCTTTTCAATATAGTGCCTGAAATGTTCATGAGAACAATAAGACAAGAAAAGGAAAAGAGAAAAATACTAATTGAAAAAGAGGAAGTCAAACTATACCTTTTTGCAGATGTCATGATAGTTTACCTAAGGGATGCAAAAAACCCCCCAGAAAACTCCTAGAAAACATTGACAGGTTCAGTAAATTAGCAGGATGCAAAATTAACTTGGAAAAATTGTTAGCTTTTCTTTACGTCAATAACAAGCATTTGGAGAAGGAATAAAAGGAGACTTTCCCACTAAGAATAGCCTCCAAAAAATAAATTATCTAGCAACAATCCTGACAAAACACAAAAAATCTCTACAAAGAAAAATTTAAATCTCTTAAGAAGGTGATTGAGGAAGATATTAGAAGTTGGAAGAACTTCCCATGCTCATAGATTGGAAGAATTGATATAGTAAAAATGACCATCCTGCCCAAATAATATACAGAGTCAATGTAATCCCAATTAGAATGAACTTCTTCACAGACCAAGAAAAAAATTCCTAAAGTTTATATGGAGAAACAAAACATCCCAGATACCCAAAGCAACCCTGAGAAAAAATACCAATACAGGAGTTATTGCCTTACCAAACTTCAAAGTATACTACAGGTCTATAGTCATAAAAACATTGTGGTAGTGGCCCCAAAACAGACCCTTAGATCAATGGAACAAAATTGAGGATCCAAACCAGAGCCCATCCAGTTTTAGTCACCTCATATTCAACAAAGGGGCCAAGAATACTCAATGGAGGAAAGAGCATCTTCAGAAAACGGTGTTGGTCTAACAGGATCGCCACTTGTATAAGAATAAAACTAAAACCATACCTCTTGCCATGTACAAAAATCAATACCAAATGTATCAAAGACCTCAATGTGAATCCTGAAACTCTGAAAATGATAGAAGGAAACGTTGGTAGGAACCAACAAGACATAGGCATATGAAAAGACTTTCTAAATAAGACAGAAGCTGCACAAATATAAGGTCATCAGTTGGCAAATGGTACCTTATTAAACTCAAGAACTTCTGTACAGGGAAACAATCAAAGAAGTGAAGAGAAAACCCACAGAGTGGGAGGAAACCTTCACCAGTGATACACCTGATAGAGCATTAGCATCCAGAGTGTATAAACTACTCAAAATGAACTGAAAAATAATGTCTGAAGTACACAAAACACCGATAAAGTTATTATGTTAAAAAAGAACAAAAGAGGGAAAAAAGGCAAATGCCCCACTCAAAAGATGGAATAAATAGTAGAACTGAGACTTCACAAATGAAGAAGTAAAGATGGCTGAGAAACATCTTAAAAAGTCTTCAGCATGGCTAAAAATTAAGGAAATGAAAATTAAAACCACCTTAAGATTTCAAATGGTATCCTTCATTTGTGGATGCTAGAACTAAAAGCCTAGCACTAAAAGCTAGAACTAAAAGCAAGCTGAGGAATGTAAATGTTATTATTTATTTTTATCTGAAAACAACTGTGCTGTTATAATGTGAATCCCTTAATGGGCTCTAGAATTTACTTACCACTTATTTTCAGACTTTGTAATTGTAGTATAAGGGTGGAGAGTATGTATTAATATTTTAGAATAATATAAAATTAAAGAGAAAAATGTGAACTAAACATATTTTGGAAGTAACATGCAGTTTATTTTCAGAGATCATAATTTTGGTATATATGTGATGTATATATAGTCATATTCTGGAACAATACAAATGAGAGAGAACAACATTGTCAAAAGGACTGGGTCAAAGAATTGAGTGAAACAGTTAACTTCTGCCCAAACAACCTCTGCAGAGAAAAAATTTAAAAAGACAAAGAAAAAGATGCAAGGCATCTATGGCAGAATGCACGAACTGAGGTGGGATGGGGACATGGAAAAGGGAATATGCCTAAATTCGAATGAGAAATGATGCATGAGAAATAATAATATACAAAACATCAATAAAATGTTTTATTTAAAATTAAAAAATTAAAAAAATAATTAAAAAAGAATATGGTCCTATAGTTTTCTGCAGTGAATCCATCCACAAGGTCTGGGCCTTTCTTAATTAATGAGTTCTGTATTACTGTTTTAGTTTCCTTATTTGCTATGGTCTGTTTAGCTTTTGATCTCTTCTTGGTGGAGATTCTCTGGTCCCCATTATCTTAGATATTCATGCATTTGCTTTAGGTTTTCAAATGTAATATATGTTTTAAGCTATCCCCTTATAATGTTCTGGGGCATTTCATTGTTTTTATCTCTGATTTTATTGATTTTTAAAGTAAATTTTTATTGCGTTTTATATGCGTTTCATACAACATTTCTTAATCAAATTTAGACTAATTCCACCATCCATACCCATCCTTCATGTCCCCACCCCCACCCCCCACCAGAGCTCATGGATTCTGTAGTACATGTTAAGTTCTGTCTTGCATATTTTTCTTAGTCTTTTAGAACCTATCCATTGCAGAAGTTTACTGTTTTGGTCAGTTCTTCGAATAGGTTTTTCTCTGTCTTTTTTTGTTCCCTTTAACTTTATATTATTCCAAAATATGCATATATACACTCCACATATAAATCAAAATTACAAAATCTGAAAATAAATTATAGGTTAATTCCAAAACACATTTAGGGATTCACATTTTTAAATTTATTTATTACTTTTTATGTGTATGAATGTACTATTTGCCTGTAAGTTTGTGCACCCACGTCATGCAATGGCACAGAGGTCAGAAGAGGGCATTGATTCCCTTGGAACTGGAGTTAAAGATGGTTCTTAGCTGCTATGTGGGTGCTGGTAATCAAACATGGGTCCTCTGCAAGAGCAGTTGGTGCACTTAACTGCTGAGCCATCTCTCCAGCCCCAGGGATTCACATTTTAACAGTAAAGTTGCATGCAGGTAAGAAGAGGTATAACTTTATATTCTTTTTCTTTTTTTTAGAATATGAATACATCTCTTCCACCCATATATAGTAATTAGAATGTGTGAATACAAGTGCTAGGTCAATTCTAGAGGCTATTAAGAGATTCACATTGTAATAGCAAAGTTGCTTTCAGATATGATGAAATATAATAACAAAGTTTCTCAGTTTGACTGCCAACTGAGGATTTGGTGTTAGCATCCACAAATGAGGGAAGCCATTTGCCTTTATTTTTATTTTATTTTTCTGGGACTGTGTTACTTCACTTAGCATAATGGCTTTGAGTTCCATCATTTATCTGCAAATTTCGTGATGTCATCTATTTTTACCTCTGAATAGAACTCCGTTGTGTATATGTAGCACATTTTTGTTATCCAGTCATTATTTGAGGGGCATTTGGGCTGGTTCCAGTTCTTTGCTATTGTGAAGAGAGCTTCAATTAACATAGCTGTCCATGTATCTTTGCTCTAGGATACATCTTGTGGGTATATATCCAGTAGTGGTATGGCTGGGTCGGGTGGTAGGCTGATTTTGAGTCTTTTAAGTGTTCTCTACACTGCTTTCCACAGTGGTGGTATGAATGTACATTGCCACCATCAGTGGATGAGTGGCAATGTACATTTCCCTACAACCTCTCCAGCATTTGGTGTATTTTGTTTTCTTTATCTTGGTCAGTCTTCATGGATTGAGATGATAACTTATGTGGTTTTATTTTGCAATTCCTTAATTATTAATGATATTGAACACTTTTTAAGATGTTTGTCAGCCATCTTTACTTCCTTACTGGTGAAGTCTCTGATCAGCTCTTTACTCCATCTTTTGAGTAGGTCATTTGTTTCATTAATTATAAGTTTTTTAAGTAGTTTATATATTCTGGATGTTAATGCTCTGTCAAATGTATCAGTGATGAATTTCCACCCACTCTGTGGGATTTCTCTTCACTTCATTGCTTTTTAGCTTTTGAGTTTGATGAGGTCCCTCCCACTTGTCAGCTGCTGTCCTTATTTCCTGTGCAGCTGCTGTTTGATTTAGAAAGTCTTTTCGTATGCCTATGCCTTGTAGGTTGCTGCTGACTTTTTCTTCTATCACCTTCAAGGTTTCAGGTTTCAGGTTTCATGTTGAGATCTTTGATCCACTTGGAGGGTTTTTTTTTGTTTTTGTTTTTGTTTTTGTTTGTTTTTGGTACGGTTTGAAAGAAAAGGGTTTAAGTTGTTCTTATACAAAGGGTGATCCGTTTTGTCACCAACACTTACTAGAGAAGCTATCTTTCCTGCATTGAGCTTTATTGGCCTGTTTGTCAATTGTGTCTTGTTCTTTCTTTATACACGTAACTGGGTTAAATGTCTGTACACTTTATCTTTTCAAAGGACCCACTCTTAGATTTTTTTTTTTTTATTGTTGGTGTTTGATTGGTTTTTCTTTTTTTTAATTTTCTTTGTCTTTTCAAGACAGGGTCTCCCTGTAGCCCCAGCTGTCCTGGAACTCACTCTGTACACCAGGCTGGACTTGAACTTACAATGATCCGCCTGCCTCTGCCTCCCAAGAGCTAAGATTAAAGGCATGGACCACCACACCTGGCTTGTTTGTTTTTTCATTAATGATGTTGTGATATTAGTTATTTCTTCTCATCTGCTGGGTTTAGGTATCATTTGTTTGTGGCTTTCTGGAAACTTGAGCTGCAATGTTATTTATTTGTGCTCTTTTTCTTTGCTGTGTTCCCCATTATGCAGTCAATTTTAATAAAAGATCCTTGGAGTGCTGAATAGAAAAATTATTCTTTTTTTTTTTAAATTAATTTTTATTGATGCTTTGTGCATTTCATACATTTTTTCCAATTCAGTTCAGGCTTATTTCCCTTCCCCCCCCACCCCATCCCAGATCATGCATTCCGCCATAACTGTCCTGCATCTTTCTCTCAGTTTTTTTTTCATTTTTAGCTATAAGTGATAATCCATGAGTACAAGCATCCTTCATGCAAAACCTATCTGCAGGCTGTTGTGCCCAAACACCTACAGCCCCACCATCCAGTGGGGGGTGACAGGTTGTTTGTTCAATCAAGTTGATCAAATGAGTGTCCAGACTACATTGCTGTAGTTTCACCATTCACCCCAATCGCAGCCCTTACATTCTACCACGCCCCCTCTTCCGCAGGTTGTTCCCTAGGCTTAGAAAAGGGGCACAGGTGGATGAGAGGTAAAACAGTCCACTCTCTCTGGAGCTGTTGACTTGGACTCTGGTCAATTCTGGCTGTTTCCTTTCATGGGCTGACAGTTTGTCCAGGAATAACCTTTCGATCCTACTAATGAAGAACAAGCAATTAGATATATAGGTATTTAAGCAGCACTAATAGTTATGGTAGGTTACTTTAGCATAGACACATGAAAAATTATTCTTTATTGCTTTGGTGGAATATTCAGTAGATTTCCATCAGTTCCATTTGATATATGTTATCATTTAGTTTGGATGTTTTGTTATTCTCTGTTCAGTTGACCTATCTATTGGAGATAGTGGGTTATTAAAATTCCCACTATTACATTACCTAACTTTTTAAAAGTATAAACTATAGGTGAATCCAATTTAAATTCATCCCTATCACTGTTTTTGTGTTACAAGTGAGTTATATTCAAGGACCCCTTTTCCTGTGGCTCTTATGGTAGCCTAATGCAGTTGCAGCAGTAATTAACCCTTAATTTTACATTTCCATACTTTATGTTACTGTGAGTAAGTCAAGGAATTCAATGATAAAATATTTTACATAATTATTTTCTGTTTAGAAAAGAACAGATAACTCCAGTACTTTTTGAATAGATTCTTACATGCTCTGTTAAATTTTGTTATCTCCAAGCACATTGTCCTATGTATCAGATCCATGACATACAACTGAAAATTTAAATCTATTAATACACAAATAATATTTCCCAATTTACTAGCCTCTTACAAGTATGAATCTTTTTCACTTTGTTTTTGCTTTTATGAGTTTTTTTTCTTTTAAATAATTTATATAAGTAGACTCATCTAGGGTCTTGTTGCCCATAATAATCTCAGTATAAATTCATGTTTCCACAAACTTTATACTTCTGCTCATTTTAACACTATTTAATAGTCATGTGCGGTTGTGTATATTATTTTTCTCACCCACTCATCTCTTAGTGGCTACTTAGATTAGATCCACATAACTTAAAATCCTGCTGCAAGTAGTAATGCAAAATATTTAGTACTACTAAACCCTTTGTGACATTTTGATTTAAATTACTTTGTATAACTATTAGTAATCAGAAATCATGTATGATATTGTAATTACAGTTTTAATTATAGGAGGAGCTTCATAATTTTTTAATGGGTGCACAATTTTACATTCTTATTAGCTAAGTGCAATAGTTCAAAAACATTTCAATTTCAATTTTGAATATTTTTCTGTAAATTAATTTTTATAATTGTCTTTTAAAGAAAGAAGTAAATTTAGTTTCAGCAAAATTGTTACTAACTGAAAAATATTTGTGGTTTTTCCAAATGTTTCTAGGAATTATTCTTGGAGAAAAAACAATAATGACATGAAGAGAGACAGCATACCAATATTTTTTTAAGATTTTAATAGAATTCCATTAATAAAGATCTAAGTTTACAATTTTGTTTTCAGATAACTGCATTACTTTTGGGGGGGGATTCCTCTCACGAGTACTGTTTTTAGATACTTTCTATCCTTCTAACTCCCCATCACACTTCTCACTCTCACTCCCTGTAAATTCTGTGACTTTTCTATAATTATAATTGATTGACACATATACCTGAAGAAAAATGATTCTGCCACTTTCAGCACCAATTGGTTTTCTATAGATCTTCATCCATGACACTGGAGGCTGGGATATTTGTTAGCTATTCTAAAATTGCATATAGAAGTTTCCTTAAGGTAGTTTCTTCACCCTTAATATCCTTTGTTTCTCTTTACTCCCTTAATTCTGCATTGCCTTCACACTCTCCAGTTAAGTCCTCCAACCCATTTTCCCCTTTTCTCTCTTGTCAATGCCTCTACCCTGCTATCTTCCTCCCTCGAGCTTCCCCTAACCCATCCAATGGTCACTTTCTCCTTTCATGCATTCTTTGGTTAATCCAAGTTACATACTTATATCTAATGAATCAGAGTTAGGATCCACAAATAAGCGAAAATATTCAGTGTTTGTTTTACTGGGTCTCAGTTACCACAAAATAATACTTTCCAGTTTTATTCATTTCCTTGTAAATTTCATGAATTTTTTATTCTTCAAAAGAGAATAGAATTCCATTATAAATATGTACCCCATTTTTCATACCCATTAATTAAGTGGATGAGAGTTAAGTTGTTTCTATTCCCTAGTTATTAAGAAAAGCATGGCAATATATTTGGATTAACAAGTATCTCTATAACAGGATGTATGGCAAGGAGTGGCATAGCTGGGTTATATAGCAATATGGTAATTCTCTTTTTTGTATTGTTTTATTTTATTTATTTATTTATTTATTTAAAATACTTTTATTGATGATTGTGTATTTCATTTATTATCTTTCAATCTAATTTAGACACGTTCCTTTCTCTCTGCTCCCACCCCACCCCTGTTCATGTCTTCTGCCATACACGCCTTGCAACTTTCTCTCAGACTTTCCAAAGTTTTTCACTGCATAGACTTGTTGTTTTGGGCCGAGTTTAACTGTATCAGTCAGTTCTTTGTCCCAGTCTTTATGTTGTTGTTTTTCCCTCCCATTTGTTTTGCTCCAGAATATGACTATATAACCATCACATAGAATCAAAATTATAACCTCTGAGAATAAACTGTATGTTAATTCAAAAATATGTTTAGGAATTTGCATTTTACCCCTTTGATTTTATATTACTCTAAAATATGAATACTTACTTCCAGCCATATGCAATAATTAAAGAGCCTGAAAATAAATGGTAGGTCAATTCCAGTGCCCATTAAGAGATTTACATTATAACAACCCAGTTGCTTTCAAATAAAAAAGAAATATAAAAATAATGTTGTTCAGCTTACTTTCACCTGGGGATTTGGTGTTAGGATTCACAAATGAGGGAAACCACTCACCTTCTGTTTTTCTGGTACTGTGTTACTTCACTTAGTATAATGGCTTCAAGTTCCATCCATTTACTTACAAAGTTCATGATGTCATTTTTCTTTTCCACTGCATAGAACTCTGTTGTGTAGATGTACCACATTTTGTTATCCCTCATCTGTTGAGGGGCACTTTGGCTGCAATTAACATAGATATGCCTGCATATTTGCAGTAGGATGGGTCTTGTAGATATATACCCAGGTTTGTTATGACTGGGTAAGGTGGTAGGTTCATTTTGAGTCTTTTAATGGTTCTTAACACTGCCTGCCACAGTGGTGGTATGAGTTTACATTCCCACCAGCAGTGGATGAGTGTTCACCTTTCCCTACAACCTCTACAGCATTTGATGTATTTTGTTTTCTTTATCTTAGCCAGTGTTATCAGTGTGAGGTGATATCTGAGAGTGGTTTTAATTTGCATTTCCTTAATTAGTAATGATGTTGAACACTTTTTAAGATGTATTTCAGCATCTTTACTTCCTCACTGGTGAAGTCTCTGTTGAGCTCTTTACTCCATCTTTTGAATAGGTTATTTGTTTTCTTACTTCCTTGTTTTTGAACTAGTCTATATATTCTGGATGTTAATGCTCTGTCAGATGTATCATTGGTGAAGATTTCCTCCCACTCTGTGGGTTTTCTCTTCAATTTCTTGATTGTTTCTTTCACTGTACAGAAGTTTTTGAGTTTGATGAAGTCCCATTTGTTAACTACTGACCTTACATTCTGCACAGCTGCTATCTGGTTTAGAAATTCTTTTCCTCCGCCAATATCCTGTAGGTTGTTGTCAACTTTTTCTTCTATCACCATCAGGATTTCAGTTTTCAGGTTGAAATTTTTTATCCACTTGGAGTTGTTTGTTTGTTTGTTTGTTTGTACAGGGTGAGAGGTAGGGGTTTAATTTTCTTATTCTACAAATGATGAACCAGTTTTGCCACCACCATTTGGTGAAGATGTTAGCCTTCTTCCATTGAGCTTTTTTTGCCCCTTTGCTGAAATAGTATAAGCTAAAGTTTGGATCTTCAATTTTGTCCCATTGGTCAATGGGTCTGTTTTTGTGCTAGTACTAGGCTGTCTTTATGATTATATCTCTGTATTATAGCTTGAAGTATTGTAAAGCAATTTCCCTTTTATTAAACTTTTCACATACGTATTCAGAGTCTTTTGTTATTCCATATGAATTTAAGGATTTTTTTCCAAGTCTGTGAAGAAACTCATGGGAATTTTGATTAAGATTGCATTGAATCTGTATGCCAATTTAGGTAAAATGGACAATTTTAATATATTAATTTTTCTAATTCATGGGATGTCTTCCAATCTTTTGATGTCATCTTCAATCTCCTTTTTCAGGGGTTTAAATCAGTGTCTTTAGTTAGGTTTGTTCCCAGGATTTTTTGAGGGTAGTGTGAATGGGAAGGTCTTCTTATAGTCCTTCTCCACTTGTTTATTGTTGGTGTAAAGAAGGGTATTGATTTTTCTAGGTTAATTTTGTATCCCCCCCCCACTTTACAGAAACAATCATTTCTAGGAGTTTTCTGGTGAAGTTTTTTGCATCACTTAGGTAAACTATCTTATAATCTGCAAAGAGGGATACTTTAACTTCCTTTTTTTTCTAATTAGTACTCCTTTAATTTCCTTCTCTTGTCTTATTGTCCTAGCAAGTGTTTTAAGCACTATGTTGAAGAGGAGTGGTGATAAGGGGCAGCCTTGACAGGTTCTTGCCTTTTAGGGGAATGCTTCCAATTCGACATTTCGGATCATGTTGGGAGTGGGTTTTCTATATATGGCTTTCATCATTGAGGAATGTTCCCTTCTTTCCAATTCCCTCTAGAACTTTAAACATAAAAGGTTCCTAGATTTTCTCAAAGTATTTTTGGCATCAATTGAGATGATCTTGTGTTTTTTTGTTGTTGTTGTTGTTTTTTTTTGTTTTTTTTTTTTTGTCTTCCAGTCCATTTATGTGTTTTATGATATTTATTGATTTATATTATGTTGAACCACCCCTACATCTCCAGTATGAATCCAACTTGATCATGATGGACGATCTTTAGATGTGGGTCTGTATGTGATTTGCAAGTATTATTTGAGATCTCTGTATACTGATTCCCAAAGCGGCTTCGTGAGGTTTCAGCGTCTCCAGAACTGAATGAGGTTTCCTCTTTCTTTTCATGCTCTATCACTGGCATTAGTTCTCTGGTGTTTTCTTGATCTTAGCCATTCTGACTAAGGTATGATTAAATCTTAAACCATTTAGGGAACTCCAAATGCAATTTTATACTCTCAAGCTAATGCACTCCCACCTGCATTTTAGCTTAAAACACAGAACCTACTTTTTCTATTGCACTAATAAGTTAACCATATTAAGAATTCCTATCTACAAACATGATCAGTTAGCACTGATACATGCCTTTATGAACTGCTAAAGGATTTCACTAGATTCTTCTGCACTAAATAGATTAATTATCCATATGCTTTCAAAGCAAAATAAGGAACTCAAAGAAAGTATCAAAGTCCCGAGGTACTGTCATTTGAAATCCCCACCTCACCTCATGAGTCCTTTTCCATCCTTTTTGAATCCACATGACATGTCCTGATATTCCACCAATACACTGGAAGTCAGAAGTTTATGCTCAATTTCCTGTGGTTTTATTACTTTGTACTAAACACCTAAAGGCTTTTCAGATCTTTATGAAGATATAGCATCAGCAAATTATTCTCCTTCCTCATTTAAAAATTTAAGTTTCCTATTAAAAAATTCTCAAACTTTTGCTTTATGACCTCCTCTGTTTTTAATGTACTCATTCTTATTTTTAAGCTGTTTGTTTACCTTCAGCAGTATATCATAATTTCTTTGAGATATTTTTTTATGTTCACTTGCACTGCCTAGAATAAAATCAGACACATAATGGATGTTCAGTTAATGTTTATTACATAATTAAGAAGTATGGGATATAGGTTTTGCTAAATGTCACAATGAATATTAAAACAGATAGAGATGAGTCAAACAAAATATTGGAATCTCAATTTGGTATTAATCTAAAGCATAAAATACATGCATTTTAGCGTATATATGTATGTTCAAGTACATGATAATTTTGAAGATATTATTTATTTGAGGTTGGAATTAAACTGAAAGTGTCATAGTTTTATTTGGTAAATATGGCAAACACAATAAATACCATTGGTGAAAAACTTCTTATTGATCATAATAAATGCTTAAATATTCAGTTAAATTCCTTACATACCTTACAAATGTAATGGATATTTTTCATGTTTGTTTGATAGTCTATGATGCTTCAATAGATGACTTGCCTTAATTTTTAAAGTAGGCCATCATAGGATTTATCTCTAATGCTCAGCTAACCTGGAACTCAAGTTGGCATCCATCTCAAAGAGTTCTGCATCCTCTGCCACCCAAATGCTGGGCTTAAACGCATGTGCCATCATGCCTTGTGAATTTGTGCAAATTTTAGACAGAATTCTTGCATCACACTTATCCACTAATCCCACCCCTCAAAAAGCAAATCACTGAGGGGGCTGTATTGAAGGATCTGGTGAAGCAACTTAAGGGAGAAATGATTTGTTTTGCTCACCATTCAATTTGTAGTACATCAAAAGTAGAAGATTGTGAGATCTTCGTCGTCGCAATCTTCTACTTTTGATTACGTTAAGTGAAGTAACACAGTCCCGGAAAAACAAACGACAAATGGTATCTCTCATATGTGGATGCTAGTACCAATAACCCAGTTATAAATATTTCTTGTGGAGAGGGATGCATATTAAAAAAACAACAACAGAAAGATTGCATCAGAAAACTTACTGAAATGGTGACTCGGGAAGGGTGGGAGGGGTGGGAGAGGGACACAGGTGTATATTAAATTGGTACATATTTAATTGACGTGAGTTCAACAAGTACCCAGTTTTGCCCAGATTCTGTCTACAGGATACATGGTGTTTAAGGACTTAATAAAAGTAAATATGTGTATATTAAAAAATATGTGTATATTAAACAACATTGGTATAAAGGCTGCTAAAAACGGTAATGCATCTGAGTTAATTGGTGATATAAATTGCTGTTGTCCACATTAGCTTTAATTAAAAAATGTATAACAATTACTTTGGAATTGGTAAAAACAAATGTTCTCTATAATTTTGCTGTCATATAGTATCACCTGGTAGCAATCTCTTTCACTGAAAGGATGATATAATTTAAAAATAAAGTTTGTTTCCCAAGTTAATCACATATAGTAACCCAAAACAGCATGGGTGAACTTGATGAAATCTGTACCTTGATTCCACCCAATAGGTATGTATAATACAACTGCTTTTCTGAGACTCATGGGTCAAAAATAAAAACCTAAAATAAGAAAGGGGGATATAGATAGATATGAAAACTTTTTGTCAAAAAAACTTGCAATCCAAATCTTAAAACTAACTACGGGAAAAGATTTGTATGTTCCAACAGGCCAGAGTATCACCAAATTAATGGCTGAGAAAGAAAATGCAGCTATGCAGTGAGTAGCATGTACCAGAAAGTGCCAACAGAAGGATTGACTCCTCTGGGCTTTGAAGGGAAGAAATGCCTCAGATTGCTGCAGACATCAGGCACCTCTGTGGATCCTACTAGTAACAACTATTTTTAATGAATCCTAACGAAGCTTACCTTCTAGGTGCTGCAAAGGTTTTAATACAAGAGACTTTCTTAACTCCCTCCCATAGAATAAGGAGAAATATGATGATGATGAGGTCATTCTCCAGATGTAGATTGGAGCCAGCTGTTATAGAGGTATTCTCTTGTAAAATCGGTAAAACTGCCTTCTTTAATTGACTAATGGACATAGAAACTGTGAAAAGAATTATTCTCTATTCAGAACCAAATATAATGCTAAAGTCTCCTTAAGCTATGCACTTAAGCAAAATATATTAATACAGGAGCTCTGACATCAACAATGGATTATTCTACCAAGGAGATGTTGGCCAGGGGATCCAAGCCCCCACAAAAGGTAAAGGATTCTTGCCTCCAAACTGGGTTATCTGCAGGAAGAGAGGCGATAAGGCCCTGCTGTTGAAGACCTGATATAAACATGGGAAAGGTGTATGGAGACCGCACTTGCAAGTATACAGATGGTCTCTGTATAGTGACCTTTGGTAACACTCCAGAGAGTGTTACCAAAGGCCACTAAACCAATAAAGCAAATATAGGTCTCCTTGAGTCAAGCAAGACTCCGCCGTCAGCACCAGCTACACCTCACCTGCCTGGAAATACTGTGCAACGGTGGTAGACATATGTATGTATATCCCAAATCTAATTTGCTATTAGCTCTCTCCTTGGAGGAATAACCCACAGCTGATGCCACAAGCTTACATCCTCTAATGGTTAGGAGATGTTATAAACCACACGAAGACCCTGTCATACTTAACAGAAGAAAATGTAATTCACGGATTAACATACCATCCAAACATCTGTGTCTATACCAAAGTAACCTACCATAACAATTAGTACTGTTTAAATTCCTATATATCTAATTGCATGTGCTTCATTAGTAGGATCGAAAGGCTATATACAATAGTGTTTAAATACCTATATATCTGATTGCATGTGCTTCATTAGTAGGATCGAAAGGTTATGCCTGGACAAGCTGGCAGCCCATGAAAGAAAACAGCCAGAATTGACTAGAGACCAAGACATCAGCTCCAGAGAAAGTAGACTTGTTTTGCTTCTCATCCACCTGTGCCCCTTTTCTAAGTTTAGGGAACGATCTGCGGAAGAGGGGGCGTGGTAGAATGTAAGGGCTGCGATTGGGGTGAATGGTGAAACTACAACAATATAGATTGGACACTCATTTGATCAACTTGATTGAACATACAAGCCCCCCCTGCTGGATGGTGGGGCCCATGAGCTGTGTGGGTTTGGGCACAACTGCTTGCAAATTGGTTTTACATGAAGGATGCTTGTACTCACAATTTATCACTTATTGTTAAAAAAAATGAAAACAAAACAAAACAAAAAAGGGAAAGATGCAAAAAAGTTATGGCAGAATGCATGATCTGAGATGGGTAGGGGTGGAGTGGGGGGAAGGGAAGGGGATATATGCCTGAACTGAATTGGAAAATGATGTATGAAATACACAAACCATCAATAAAAATAAAAAGAAGAAAAGAAAAAGAAAAAAAAAAAAAACAAAAGTAGAAGATTGTGAAGTATCTGGTCAAATCACATACATGGTCTAGAGCAGAAATAAAATGAATTCATGCAAGTTTGCGCTCAACTTCACTCTTATGAAATGCAGGAATCATACCCAGGGAACTGTGCTGCCCTCAATTAACATAATCAAACAACTCCCCCAAAGATTTCTCCACAGACCAAAGTGATCTTGAGAATATTTCATTGAAGTTATCTTCCCAGGTAATTCTTGGTTGGATCAAAGTTTAAAAAGTACATTAAAAGTTTAAAAGTACCATTACACTTACTGCATAAGTTATGGTTAGTTTTTGGTCTGTTCCTCTTCCATCAATATTTTCATGTATATTTGTGTAAAAATTGTTCATAGAATTTCCCTTATGCTTAACTTACATTAAGATGAGCAAAAAGAAGTAATTCTACTGATAATGTATGAGATATAGTATGTATCTTTAGTCCCGATACCTAAAGTATAACTAATCTTCACTGGCTAGTATTTTGAGGGAGATGTATTAAATTATATAACATGAAATTAAATTATGTCATAAATTATATATTCAAGGAAACTTTAAGACTTTTAATTCATCTTGTGTAATATGTTATATTCCAGGTATAAGTTCAATAAATATAATAGTTTGTGTTTATATATGTATCTTCTTAATTGAACACATATGTATGTCTTCCTGTCAAATTAATCAAATTTCTTATTTTACAATGTGAACCAAAGAAAAGTCATAATTTCTAAACAATGGAAAAGATTTATGCACAGCTTATAAATTAGAAGTGAAGCCAAGATGGAATATGCTTCTAGGTACTATTTTAGTTTAATTTTTAAAATGCACTTCTCCTTGGAGTTTGAAAGAAGAATGCATTAAAATGACTTTTCACCCATCTAGGTTTTTTCCACTATTGAATAGAAGCCCCAAAGCAAAAGTGTTTGTAGAACACCAAAGTTAAGTAGCTATAAACTTTCAACCCTATCAGTTGTTTCGCTCTAGGTATGAGGAGAAGGCATTTCATTCCTTTAAACTAAATCACTGCATATGAATATTCAATAGTATCCTACGGCCAATTTTGTATTTGGAATACATTTTGACATTCATGTTTTACACTAGGAGAATTGTTTGGTCCATGTCTAGACTTTGCTTTTCAAATGCCTAAAGCACATAAATTTTATAATTTACCTGTCAGTCATGCTGCATTATTAATTTATATCCAAACAAAAGTGTCATAAGGACCCAATGTTCAAATATATGTCCACATGCATGAGCTTGTTTAAAATATGTTACTTGTTTTATATGTATAGATATGTTTATGTTAAATTTATGTGCCTATTTAATATATATCTAGAAAATATATCTAGCCATTCAAGGTAGTGCCTTCAAGGGAATACTTAAGATGATGCTAAATTTAAATAATCATATTAGCTGAAAGTTTTTTGTAATATAAGTTGAAGTATATATAGTTTATAGAAAAGCAAAGATTAAAGAGTATTTAGAAGTCTGTTTAGAAAACATATCAGAATGCATATCACAATATATGAGAGGTCCATTAAGGTGAATTAAATGTGAATGCTATAAAACTACAAGAAATCACAGGCACTATTCCATGAATAACTGAATTTTTCAAGGATCACTTGAATTCTTACTAGTATTTGTGGTAGAGATTCCTGTTGTTGTTGTTGTTGTTGTTATTGTTTTGTTTTGTTTGATTTTGTTTTGGTGTCTATGTAGTCCAGAGAGGTCTTGATCTCACAGAGATCATCCTGCCACAGTCTGTGCTTATTAAATGCTAGGATAAATGCATAAGTCACCACACCCATTGGAAGATGCTTTCAATATATAAGCAAGCTTACTGGGCAATTTCAAACCAAAAGCTTAGACTTTGTTCCAATTTTGTAATGCCATGTATTAATAATACAAAGTGCAACAAATAGTAAAAGTGTATGTTAATTTTAAAGATAATCAACACGTCAAAAGAGTAAATAAATATTAGGCATTACATTGAATTACTGCTCTTTAATTTAACATCAAAATTTATTCCAACTGAAACAAAACAGATAGCACAAGTAACAGTTTAAAAATTAGCATCAATGGGCTGGAGAGATAGCCTAGCGCTTAAGAATACAGACTGCTCTTACAGAGGACCCGGGTTCGAGCCCCAGCACCCACATGGTGGCTGAGAACCGTCTGTAACTCCAGTTCCAGGAGAACTCCAGTTCCAGGGAATCCGAGACCCTCTTCTGACCTCTGCAGCATTGCACGACACGGGTGCACAAACCTACATGCAGACAGTACACTCATACACATACAAAAAAAAAATAGCATCAAATACAAATTATATTTTCCCAGTAATGTAGGCTGTAACTTATTTATATATTCATACACATGGCAAAAATAAACTAACATTAGCATATGTTTTGAAATTGTTATTTGTGCAAATTTAGACCCTCGGATCTAATATAACATTCACTTTATAATATTTATGGATTCTTTGTATGTTTCATTGTCAAACTATAGCAAATCAGTCTATAGAATTTTATCATTTATATTATTCTAATATATACGGTGCTTGGCAACATATTTGTTGATCAGTTTAAAGTGGAATTATCTGCCGGGTATGGTGGCACACACCTTTAATCCTAGCACTTGGGAGGGAGAGACAGGCAGATCTCTGTGAGTTCAAGGCCAGCCTGGTCTACAGAGTGAGCTCTAGGCCAGCTGGAGCTAAAGGGAGTCCCTGTCTCAAAAATACCTAAGAAAAACAAATAAATAAACAAGTAAAAGTTTTTAAAAAGTGGAATTATCAAAATCATATAACAAAATGTAGTTATAAATATGGGGCAAATTAATATACTAGATGAAAACACCAAGTGCATGAATAGAATTGATCAGTAAATATATCCTATGGTTCCTAGATACTATTAGTATGCTAACAAATTCTATCATATTTAAAATACAAAATCAAACAATATAAAACAAAAATATTACAAACAAAAACATCACAAGAGAAAGATAATAATTAACCTGTCTTTAGAAAAAATTTATATTTAGAAGAAAATCGTGCTGCTTTCTAGTCTTTTGTTCACTCAAATGCTGTAACTTTATTTTAAAATTCCCAGATAAATTATAGACCAACAGTTCAGAATTATTAGATGTTTATAATCTGTCAGTAATATTTCCTAAGCTCTTCCCTTTTCTATGCTCAGATAGCTGCATCACAGCTCAGTAGAATTTTTAATCACTTCCCTGTGGTAAGGAAGCAATTTGAACATATAGGCTGCTATTGCCTTGAGTGAGTAACCTGGAGTATAGAAGAGAGAAGCATACGAATCCATTAATGATCATGCTTCAGGCATCTTCCTTCATGTAGGCCAGTTATGTCTAGTTTCCTTATTTCAGTTTTAATTCTCTGTAGGGCCTTTCAAACCTAAATGTACTATACTATAACGATTCCTTTGTAATTTAAAATAAGTTTTGAATGTGTGCTTAATACTCTATATTTAAAAATAAAATCAGATAAGCAACTAATCATCAACAAAACAAACAATCCAAATGAATGAAAAACATGGGCTACAGAAATAGAGAATTCTCAAAAAAGAAATAAAAATGACCAGGAAGCTCTAAAAGTCTTTAATATCCCTACCAATTGAGGAAATAGAGATTCCTTTGTATTAATATTGAATTTTCTTTTTTCTTAAGAATTTCCTCCATGTGTGTATTACAGAAGGTGATTATATCCAGATGCCCATTTCCTTCCTTGAATTGCCCCAAAATACCTTCAAAAGAGCACACTCTCAACTTCATGTCTTTTTGTTTTTTGATAACCCAATAAGTCAAATCAGTGCTACTAATAAATGCGTGGATGTTCAAACATCCACTGGCGCATACTATATCTATCAGTGGCCTCACGCACAAAAGAAATATTCTTTACCCTGGTGGAAATCTGATTCCTGTAGCTCCTTAGAAGTGTCATGTCTAGGACAGCTCCTCCCCAATATATGCTCAAGTCTGGATTGGCTTGATATTTTTCAAATAACCACAAATGGAGTGAATTTATGAGTGCAATACCCATGTCAAGTCCAGAGATTTACATTTCACAGCATGCCACCCCATCGTCTAGCTCTTACACTCATTTCCTCTTCCTCAAGTTTCCCTAAGCAGAGGTGGAAGACTTGGAAAGAGACTGTCTCCTTTAGATCCTTGCAGTATGTTTCTTATTTGCAGAACATTGACAAGTTAAGACATCTCTCCACTGACCACTCTTCCCTACAAAAATGAAGCCTTACTTACCAAGGTGAGAACAACCAAGGTTTAGGTGTATAGACATCAACATTTGGAAGGCAACTTGCCATCGCCATTTATCAAGGTAATAATAACAACTTCTTCCCTAGGACCTAACACCTCAACAGGTATGGACAATTTCTGTTATATATGCCAGAGACAAAATTTGTAATATCAAGAATAGGAACTTAGCATGCAGTAATTTTCTTTTTAATTTAATTTATTTTGGGTAACAGATACAAATATAAATATGTACATATTTATAGGGTCACATGTTGTTTCATGCATATATATATATATATATATATATTTTAAAATTTAAAACTGCTGAACATGTTTAGTTCGGCAAACGTATAATTTCTTCGTGGTTAAAAATTCCACAATTCTGAATAAAATTACACAATTCTTTCCTTGAGGGTTTTGAAATGCATCCAATATCAAATCTATATTGATCCTCCTGTAAAATCATATACCAAAGCATCATGATGTAGGTAACCAACTTTATATTAATTGATCAGTTTTATCCACACATCCCTTCATTTTATATTATGCTCAGGGGTTCAGATTTTTCTTTTAACTTTATATGACTCTAAAATATTAATATATACCTTCCTCCCATGTACATTAATTACCATGCCTGAAAGTAGGTGGTAAGTTAATTCTATGTCTCATTCAGGAATGGAAGGCAAGGGCAATAGTTTCTATTGTTGTCTTGGAGTCCTCTGAGATTTTGATGACAAGTAACTGTAAGGGATATATCCCCTACCTTGCACTCTGATTTTCAGTAAATCACATAAGTCTTCTGGTAGAGGCATTGTCCATCCATGAATTCAGTTCTAGCTCCATTCAATGTGTGTTATATTTATTTTAAAATTGGCTTTCAAAGTAGCATCTTTGCATAGGTATTTTCATGCATCATTAGTTTTGTTTAACCTGTTTGCTTTCCTGGTCTCCCAACCATTCTCCTCCCCATCCCTATCCCTACCCCCCCCATCTTCATTCTGCCATAAATCCATTCTCTCACTTTTTTTTTTTTTAAAAAATTATTTTTTTTTTTACTTTTGATAATTTCCTTCATGAGTTCTGTTGCATTATTTCCACCTTTCCCAATTTCCATGCTACTCCTCCCAAGTACTCTACCCCTCCCCCTTATTTCTTTCATGTCCTCCTCTTTATTTTTCTTAAACAAACATTTACACCAACACACACAACCACACACACCACACACACACATATATATATATATATATATATATATATATATATATATATATATATATATTTTACTTATGTTGCTTTTGTGTACCTGTGTTTAGGGCTTCACATTTGAGAGTAAATGGCCTCTCAGGAAGCAAGTCTCTGGAGAAAACGAATTATCTCGCCATCAGCATCCATCACTTGGCTTGGCTTCATCTTGAGATGGGACCACATGAAAGTTCCCCCTTCCACCTTGAAATGTCACCTTGTTTTGAGATTGTGCTGGTGTGGTATCCTTATCATGTCTAGAATATATTAATTGGCAACAAGAACATTATCCAATTATATATTTATTTTGATTTTCAAGTAGTGGGCTTTTGTAGAGCTTTCCACACACCTTGTGTTGCTTTCCATATGCTTGTGTGTCTTTCCATACACGTTGTATGAATTTCCAAACACCTGTTATGGTTCTTCATGTATCTTTCCTTTGTGTTAGACACTTCTCCAATTTCCTCCATATGCCTGTGTCCCTTGTTGCTAACTACAGTATTCCAGTCCTCTACATTCATTGTATCTGTAATCTACAATCCCCCTCCTTTGACAGTGCTCACTTCTACCTTGTATGACTCTTACTTGCATTCCAAGTTAAATATACAGGGAAGGGATTTGCAGCTAGGATGTATATATTTGACAGAAAATATTGTGTCTATCTTTCTGGACCTGAGTAAAATGCTCAGCATATTTTTTTCCAATTATATTAATTTATATGCAAAGTTTATTTTTTATAGCTTAATAATATTCCATGTGTACATATACCACGTTTTCTTATCCATTAATCTAATGAGGGAAATCTAGATTGATTCCATTTCCTAGCTATTGTGAAAAGGGCAGGTGTAAACATGCATACATAAATATCTTTGTAGTAGGATATGAAATTCTTTGGGTATATGTCCAGACATGTTATAAATAGGTCACATGAAATTCTATTTCTAGTTTTTGAAGGAAATTCCAGAGTGATTTGTAAAGTAGCTGCATCCAGTTTACATGCCCATCAGGAGTGTATATGAACTTCCATTTGGCCACACCCATTCCAGCATTTTTTTTGCTGTGTTCTTGATGATGGCCATTCTAATCGGTATTAGATAGAATCTTAAAGATGTTTTAATCTGGATTCCCTTGATGGCTAAAGCTTATGAACACTGTTTTATGCACTTTAAGTCATTCTACTTCTTTTGAGAATTCTCTGCTAAGTTCTATGGCTATTTTTATTTTGGATTATTTACTGTCTTACACTTGAGATTATTGAGTTCTTTGAGTATTCTATGCACTAATATTCCATAAAAAGTGTAATTTTAAAATTTTATTCTCTTCTGTAGGCTGCCTGTTCACTAAAGTGATAGTTATTTTTGCTATACGGAAGTGTTTTAGTTTCACTTTAGCACACCATTTCTTGATTTGGGGTAATATTTGGGGAGTTACTGGGAAATTATTCTGAAATTCCTTACACAAAGGGTACTCTTTTCTTTCCTATAGGAGTTTCACAGTATCTGAAATTATATTGAGGCTTTTGATCCATTTGAAGTTGGGTTTTGTGCAGGGTGAGAGATAAAAATCTAGTTTCATTTTTCTTCATGTTAAAGTCCAGTTTTCCCAGGAACATTTGTTGAAGATGCTGTCTTTTTCTCCACTGTGTATGCTTGGCATCTTTATAGAAAGTTAGGAAATTGTAGTTTTATGGACTTGTGCATGCATAGAATATCAGTTATATTCCATTGAACACTATGGCTGTTTCTATGTCAGCAGCATCCTGTTATTATTAATATAGATCCATAAAATAATTAGAAATCAAGTATGGTTATTCCTCCCAGAGTATTATCATGGTTCAGAATTTTATTGGCTCTTCTTGGTCTTTTAAAGAATGGAATTGGATTTTATACGGCTTGCATTAATCTCTGTATTGTCTTTGGTAGGGGGACCATTTTCACAAGATTGATTCTTCCAAGCCACAAGCAAGCATGAGAGGTCTTTCCTTCTTTAATTCCTTTCTTTGGTGTCACAAATTTTTCACTATATAGATCTTTCATTTCTTTAGTCAGGTTGATTTCCTTGTATTTTATCATTCTGTACCTATTATAAATGGGATGATTTCCTTGATATCTAATTTTAGTCTGTCTGTAAGTGATCTACCAGAAGGCAAATACACTGTGCATGTACATTTTGGCTTATTTGGTTTTTAATTTTATTTTTAATGTATTTTTATTGTTATTACATGTTTTCATATATCATACATCATTTCTCAATCCAATTTAGACTCATTTCCCTTTCCATGACTCCCACCCCACCTGAGTTCATGCATTCTGCATACATATTCTGCTAGACATATCTTGCATATTTTTCTGAGTCTTTCCAGCATTTGTTTGTTTGTTTGTTTGTTTTTGGTCTTTTCGAGACAGGGTCTTTCTGTAGCCCCAGCTCTCCTGGAACTCACATTGTAGACCAGGCTGGCCTTGAACTCACAAAGATACGCCTGCCTCTGCCTCCCAAGTGCTAGGATTAAAGACGTGCGCCACCAAGCCCAGCTGTTTGTTTGTTTTTCAAAGCAGAGGATTATTGTTTTAGGGAGAACTTCACTGTTTCAATCTTTTTTTGTTCTTTTTGTTGTTGTTTCCTCCAAGTTGTATTGCTTCAACACACACACACACACTCACACACACTCACACACACACACACACACACACACATATATATATGTATACATGATTCATATATATATATGTATTATATATATATATATATATATATATATATATATATGATTTATCTATACTAAAATTATGCAACCTGAAAACAAACTATGTTACTTTCAAAACATATTTCAGGATTCACATTTTTCCTTTTTGATTTTATAAAATATGCATAAATACTCTCCACTCATATACAAAAATTTCAAAGTCTGAAAATAAATGGTAGGTTAATTCTACAACCTGTTGAGAGATTCACAGGAAAGGAGCACAGTTTATTTCAGATCATGAGGAATATAACATCAACGTTGCTCAGTTTGTCTTACAACTAGGTACTTGGTTTTAGCACCTACAGATGAGGGATACCAGTCATTTTTTCTCTGGGACTGTGTTACTTCACTTAACAAAATATCTTCTTTTTTCATCCACTTACCTGAAAAATTCATGATGTCATCTTTCTTTACCACTGCATAGAAATCTATTATGTAGGTTTACCACATGTCTATCTACTCATTTGTTGAGGGACACTTGGGTTGGTTCCAGCTTTTCCACATTGGGAAGATAGCTGCAATAAACATGGTTGTATCTCTGCAGTAGGATTATTCTTGTGGGTATATACCGAATAGTGGTATGACTAGGTCAGGTTGTAAGCTCATTTTGAGTCTTTTAAGTGTTTCCACACTGCTTTCCACAGTGGTTGTACAAGTTTACATTCCCTCCAGCAGTGGATGAGTATTTCGCTTTCCCCACAAACTCCCGAGCATTTGGTATCATTTGTTTTCTTGATCCTAGCCAGCCTTATTGGAGTGAGATATGTTAAAGTGGTTTTAATTTGCATTTCCCTAATTCTTAGAGACTTTTAACACTTTTTAAAATGTTTCTCAGCCATCTCTATTTCCTCATTTGTGAATTATCTGTCCAGCTCTTTACTCCATCATTTGAGTAGGTCATTTTTTTCTGAGTTCTTGTTTTTTGAGTAGTTTATATATTCTGAAAGTTAAGGCTCTGTCAGATGTTTCAGTGGTGAATATTTCCCACTCTGTTGGTTTTCTCTTCACTTGCCTGATTGTTTCTTTCCCTATAGTGAAGCTTCTGAGTTTAATGAATTCCCACTTTTCAACTGTCAACCTTATTTCCTATGTAGCTGCTGTTTGATTTAGGCCAAAGGAACAAAGGATTCAACACCCCCCCACCACCCCACCCCTAAACTGCTGGTGCTGCAGTTTAAAGCTGTTGGGAGGATATAGCAGTGTCAGTGAGTGGAAGCTGCATTAGCCAAAACTGAGGAAGAAATCAACAGGAAGCAAACTGAGTGACCAAACAATCCCCCGAAGCAACATTTGAGATTAGCAACAGAAGGCAAACAAATAAAGGGGAAAAAAACAACAACAAAAATATACATGCCAAAAAAACAACTGAAAAAAAAAAAAAACAATATGGGAAAAGCTCAAAATAAATACCCACCGAACCCAACCACTCCTGTAGAATATCCCAACCATGAGATCTCTCTGGAAGGGAACGAAGATACCGACCTTAGAAAACAATTGTAGACATATTCAAAGACTGTAAAGAACAAATCAGAGAACTAAAGGGAGAGAACGAAAAAACTCATGAAGGAACTAGAAGGAAAGAATGATAAACTCCAGAAAGAATTAAGAGAAGAGATTGAAAAACTCAGCAAAGAACTAGAGGAAGAGAAATACAAACTCCAAAAAGAGCTAGAGGAAGAGAAATGCAAACTCCTAAAAGAACTAGAGGGAAAGAATGAAAAAATGCAGAAGGACATGGAAACATTGAAAATATCTCCGGCTGAAAGGAAAAAAGAAACTGACCAGCAAAGCAAGGAGCTACATGAAAAGCTGCAAAATGAGGTGGAAATACTGAAGAAATAGCAGGATGAAGCAAAAAAGGAAATTGAACATTCATCCAATCAGCAGGAAAGGACTGGAAAAAGCCTTAGAAGCAGAACGGAAGAAGCAGAAAAAAAAAAAATATCAGACCTACAGGATAACACAGCACAACTAGAAATGTCAAGTAAAGTTTATGAAAATTACAAAAAAAAAAACAAGAGTGGAACAACCAAGAAATGTGGAACACCATGAAAAGACCAAACCTCCGCATCATAGGGATAGAGGAAGGAGAAGAATCCCAAGAGAATGGTATTGATCAGATCTTCAACAGAATAATAGAAGAAAACTTCCCAAACTGACAAAAGACAAACCCATAGAAATACAAGAAGCACATAGAACAACAAATAGACAAGACCAGAAAAGAAATTCACCATGTCATATCATAGTTAAAACACTAGATGCTCAAAACAAGGACAAAATACTGAAAGCTACAAGAGAATACTAGTTATCTACAAGGGGCAACCCATCAGAATCACACCTGACTTCTCAGTGCAAACCATGAAAGCTAGAAGAACATGGATAAAAGTATTCCCAGTACTAAATAACTTTAGATGCCAACCCAGATTATTATACCCAGAAAAAATGTCAATCATAGCTGAAGGAGAAAGAAAAATCTTTCAGGACATAAACAAAATGAAAGAATACATGCCAAAAAACCCAACACTTCAGAAAATACTCTCGAAGCAATTCAGAGAACAGAGGAAAGGAGCAACTATCCTTAAGCAACCCAAGAAAAAAGTTACCAAAAGCATAATACAGTAAATAAAGACCTAGACCAAGAATGAAAGCAAAAAATAAATTGAAAGGAAACAGCACACATTTCTCAATAATAATTTTAAATATTAATGGTCTAAACTCCCCAATCAAAAGACATAGACTGGGAGAATGGATTAGGAAACAGAATCCATCTATATGCTGCCTCCAAGAAATGCATCTCATCCTCAAGTATAGACAGCACCTTAGAGAGAAAAGATGTAAAAAATATTCCAAGCAAATGGTACCAAAAAGCAAGTAGGAGTGGCTATTCTAATATCAGACAAAATAGACCTCAGAGTAAAATTAATCAGAAAAGACAAAGAGGGCCATTATATCCTTATCAATAGAACAATTAACCAAGAAGATCTTACAATTTTAAATATTTATACACCAAACTCTGGTTCACCAAACTTTATAAAGACAATCCTTCAGGACCTCAAGTCACAGATTAATCCTAGTACACTAATAGTGGGTGACTTCAATACCCCACTGAGCCACCTGGATAGGACACAGCTGGACAAAATATAAACGGAGAGACATCAGAACTGAACAACAGAATACACCAAATGGACCTCACAGATATCTACAGAATATTCCAATCAAACACCAGAGAATATACTTTCTACTCAGCCCCCCATGGAACATTCTCCAATATTGATCATGTGCTGGGACACAAAAGAAACCTCAACAACTACAAAGGGATTGAAATTATTCCAAGCATTCTATCAGACTACAGTGCCGTAAAGCTCAATATTAACACCAGGGTAAGCCCTACTGACTATAAGAACACATGAAGACTAAACAACACAATACTAAACAATGAGTGGGTCAGAGAAGAAATAAAGAATGAAATAAAAGCATTCCTGGAAGTAAAAGAAATGACAATACAACACAACAAAATCTGTGGGATACATTAAAGTCAGTAGTAAGAGGGAAATTTATAGCCCTAAGTGCGACATTACAAAAAACAGAAAGAGAACAAGTAAACAATCTAACACTGCAGCTAAAAGCACTTGAACTACAACAACAAATGAATCCTAAACCCAACAGAAAGGAAGAAATAACAAAAATCCGAGGAGAAATCAATGAAGTAGAAATAAAATAATCAATACAAAAAAAATCAACAAATCCAAAAGCTGGTTCTTTGAAAAGATAAACAAAATAGACAGACATCTAGCCTAGTTTACCAAAAGAAAGAAAGAGCAACTCCAAATCAATAGTATTCACGATGAAAGTGGAAACATCACAACAGATAGAGAAAAGATCCAGACAATCACATGAGGACACTTCAAAAACCTATACTAAATTTGAAAACCTAAGAGAAATGGATGAATATCTGAAATTCTGGAATTCTCCAAAGCTTAAGCAAGAAGAGATTGACAGCTTAAACAGAACCATAACACTTGAGGAAATTGAAGATGTAATAAAAAACCTCAAAACTAAAAAAACCCAGGCCCAGGTGGCTTCACAGCAGAATTCTATAAAACATTTAAAGAGGTCTTACAACCATTATTACTCAAAATTTTCAGAAGGACACAGACAGAAGGAAATAACCCAAATTCCATCTATGAAGCCAGCATCACCCTAATACCAAAACCAAGCAAAGACACAAACAAGAAAGAAAACTATAGAACTATATCATTGATGAGCACAGATGCAAAGATTCTCAACAAAATACTTGCAAATCTCATACAGATCCACATTAAAAAAAAAAGATCATCCATCATAACCAGGTTGGATTCATACCAGAGATGTAGGGATGGTTCAACATATATAAATCAATAAATATCATAAAACACATAAATGGACTGAAAGAAAAAAACCACACAAGCATCTCAATTGATGTGGAAAAAGCATTGGAAAAAATCCTGCATCCCTTCATGCTTAAAGTCTTAGAGGGAATTGTACTGGAGGGATCAATCCTCAATGAAATCAAAGCCATATACAAGAAAACCACAGCCAACACCATCTTAAATGGAGAAAAGTTGGAAGCATTCCCCGTAAAGGCAGGAACATGGCAAGGCTGTCCACTATCACCACTCCTCTTCAACATAGTGCTTGAAATGCTCACTAGGGCAATAAGGCAAGAAAGTAAAATTAAAGGAGTACTAATTGGAAAAGAGGAAATAAAACCATCTCTTTTTGCAGATGATATGATAGTTTACCTAAGGGATGCTAAAAACTCCACCAGAAAACTCTTAGAAACAACCAAAAGTTTCAGTAAAGTGGCTGGATACAAAATAAACCTAGAAAAATCAGTAGCCTTCCTTTATATCAACAATAAACAAGTGGAGAAGGAATATAAGGAGACCTTCCCAATCACAATAGCTTCAAAAAAATGACTAGGAATAAACCTAACCAAAGACACCAAAGAACTCTAAAACAAAAATTTTAAAACCCTGAAGAAGGAGATTGAATATGACATCAAAATATGGAAAGACCTCCCATGCTAATGGATTGGAAAAAATAATATAGTAAAAATGTTCATTCTACCCAAATTAATATACAGATTCAATGCAGTCCAAATCAAAATCCCCATGAGCTTTTTCACAAACTGAGAAAAAAAATCCTTAAATCCATATGGAAAAACAAAGACCCCGATAGCTAAAGCACCCCTGAGTGAAAAGTGCAATACTGGGGGGGATTACATTCCCAGATGTCAAGCTATATTACACGGCTATAGTCGTAAAGACAGCCTGGTACTAAAAAAAAAAAAAAAAAAAAAAAAAATTAAAAAAAAAAACAGAACCATTGACCAATGGAACAAAATTGAAGATCCCAACTTGAGCTCATATAACTTCAGCAACCTCATATTTGAGAAAGGGGCCAAAACATCTCAATGTTGGAAAGATAGCATCTTCAGCAAATGGTGCTGGCAGAACAAAATTAAACCTCTACCTCTCACCCTGTACAAAAATCAACTCCAATCAAAGATCTCAATCAAATCAAAGATCTCAATGTGAAGCCTGAAACCCTGAGGGTGATAAAAGAAAAACTTGGCAACAACCTACAAGACATAGTTGTAGGAGGAGACTTTCTAAACCAGACAGCAGCTGCATAGGAAGTAAGGTCATCAGTTGACAAATGGGAGCTCATAAAACTCAAAAGCTTCTGTACAGCAAAAGAAACAATCAAGGAGGTGAAGGGAAAACCAAGAGTGGGAAGAAATCTTTACCAGTGACACATCTGACAGAGCATTAACATATCAAGAATATATAAATTACTCAAAAAACAAAGAAGTAAGAAGATAAATGACCTACTCAAAAGATGGAGTAAAGAACTGAACAGAGTTTTCACCAGTGAGGAATTAAAGATGGGTGAGAAACATCTTAAAAAGTGTTAATCATCATTAATAATTAAGGAAATGAAAATTAAAACCACTCTTAGATATCTCACTCCAGTACGGCTAGCTAAGATCAAGAAAACAAAAGTCAACAGATGCTGGAGTGGTTGTAGGAAAGGGGAACACTCATCCACTGCTGGTGGGAATGTAAACTTGTACAACAACTATGGAAAGCAGTGTGGAGAACCCTTAAAAGACTTGGAATGAGCTTACCACCTGACCCAATCAATCCTGGGTATATAACCCAAAGACTCATCCTACCGCAAAGATATATGTGCATCCATGTTTATTGCAGCTCTCTTCACAACAGCAAAGAGCTGGAACCAACCTGTATGGCCCTCATCAGATGAGTGGATGACAAAAATGTGCTACATCTACACAATGGAGTACTATTCAGTGGTAAAGAAGGATGACGTTACGAACTTTGCAGGTAAATAGATGGAGCTGAAAGCCATTATGCTGAGTGAGGTGACACAGTCCCAGAAAGACAAATGGAGAATGGTTTCCTTCATTTGTGGATGCTAACACCAAATCCCCCAGACGAAAGGCAAGCTGAACTACAGTATGGTTATATTTTTGGTTTAGCAGAAAGCAACTATGTAGTCATAATGTGAATCCCTCAATGGACTCTAGAATCCACCCACCAATTATTTTCAGACTCTGTAATTACTGTATATGTTTGGAGAGTACGTATCCATATTTTAGAATAATATTAAATTAACGGAGGAAAATGTGAATTCCTAAGCATAAAAAAAAAAAAAAAAACTGAGAGAAAGATGTAGGATGGTTATAATAGAGAACACGATCTGGGATGGTTTGGGGTGGGGTATGGGGAAGGGATAGGGGAATATACCTGAACAGAAATGAAAAATGATGTATGAAATACATAAAACATCAATAAAAAACTGATAAAAAGAATAAATTTGCCAGGGTTAAACTATCATTATACAATTCAAGCATTTAATAAACAGTTTAATAATTTTTATATTTAAGATGGAATTGGGATCTGTAGGCAGAAATAAAAGTAAGAATATACAGCTATAAACCTCTGCCTGCTTTATTGGATGTAAGATAATAGTGTTTCTGTGTGGTACATTTGCCATAAAATAAAATTAATCTTGTATATAACATTATACCACTTGGGTAAGGTAGAGGTGTGCGTAGAAAACCCAGGCAAAGTAGAGACTTCAGGTATGCAACTGAATAATCAATTTGAGTCTCTGTGAAGTTGCAAAGAATCTATAATAATAAAATTAAGTTCCTGGAACCCAAGAGCCTCAGGGTGTTCAATCTGCTGAGCACACTGGATGGATGCAGTCATTTTGACACGTAGTACTTAAATGGAGACAGGAAACATGAACATTTCCAATGCATTTTAAACAACTCTTGACATTTCAAAGTCTAATTATACAACTTTTCCCAAGTATTTGCCTTGAATTAAATGCTTGTGTCTGAAGCACTTGTGATCAGTCCATTGCACTTCAGAGAGCAGCCGTACAACACACTGACTATACCCAATCCAATCTGTTTGTCAGCATTGGGCCAAGAGGGTACTGACAAATTAGTTCTATCCCTAATCCACCACAGACAAAAATAAATAAAATACAAATCTGAAGGTTCGATAAGTTACTGGTAGTTTTAATATTTTAATGTTTATTTTTAGGCATATCACTATAATGCCTATGTGTATATAATTATACCCATGTCCTAGAATGGCCAAAGAGGTCAGGAGAGGGTATCAGATCCACTGGAGCTAGAGTTATGGTCAGTTGTCCACCATGTGGGTGCTAGGAACCAAAGTCTTGTCCTCTGCAAGAGCAGCCAGGGCTCTTAATCTTTGAGTCATATCTCCAGCCTCAGTATTTTTAAGGAGGAGGAAAAGGAGGAGGAGGGGAGGAGGAAGAGGAAAATATACCCCATCTCCTAGACCTTATATCAATAAAAGATTCTCTTTATCTAAATTTAAGTGATGTTTCCTTGTTAATTACCAGGATGATGGGATTGGGCTGTTTTATAGCAGAGAAACTTTATTTCAAAGGTAAAAATTCTATTAATTGGGGTGACTCTGTTATAATGCAGTGAAGATAGTATTTGTTTTTTCTCTAATCCAAGTAGAAAAGGAAGAGAAGAAGAAATAGTTCATTATGCCAATTAACAGGATTATGGAAGTTCTTGACATGCGCCCTCAGTTACTCGGGTACACACTCTGGGGATTAAAATCTTAAAAATCTGGCTGTCTTCCTTAGGAGAGTGAAATTTCCTAATTATCCAGTAATTTTCTAGATATGAGAGACAAATTATTTCTCTTTACTTCAAATTCTTCTGTCTCACCTTTCTGCACATCCCCATATTGTTAGCTACATAGTAAACCCAAAGGATGAACAAAATGAATATTCAATTCATTACCCAAGTCTAATTTTATTCAGTATTAAATATGAATAGCACAAGTCTTTGACAATAAAACTACTATCTATTTGGCCAATCGAAGAGGTGTGTAGATAGCTCTTATAATCTAATCCATTGCTAATAATGGTGTTATATGGGAATATCTGGTATCAGAGTACTTTTGAGAATATAGAATAATGTTAAATATATCGTGAAAAACTTGATCCAACATTAATATCCTTTGTCTTTTCATTATTTTTTAAACAAGATCTTACTTATGCTCTTGTTGGGGTGGGCTTTTGAGAGGAACCTACCTGCCTTTTAGGCTCCCATGCTACAATATTTAATCACAACAAACTCTGTTTCACTAAGTCACACTTCACTAAGTTGGATGACTTCTGTGGTCTGTGGTCAGTGGTCTATCTGGAATGAATATGTGTTTGTTCTATCTCCAGAAAATCCCACGCAACAGGCACTAGCTATGTTTGAAGTTCTGGGCTGTTAGAAAAGTTGAAATACTGGTGGATGAGAAGCAAAACAGTCTACTTTCTCTGGAGCTGTTGTCTTGGTCTCTAGTCAATTCTGGCTGTTTTCTTTCATGGGCTGCCAGCTTGTCCAGGCATAACCTTTCCATCCTACTAATAAAGCACATGAAATTAGATATATAGGTACTTAAACAGTATAATATATAGCCTTTCAATCCTACAAACGAAGCACAAGCAATTAGATATATAGGATTCAAACAGTACTAATTTTTATGGTAGGTTACCTTGTTATAGACACAGATGCTTGGATGGTATGTAAATCCATGAATTACATTTTCTTCTGTTAAGTATGACAGGGTCTTCGTGTGGCTTATAACGTCTCCTAACCTCTAGAGGATGTTCTAAGCCTAGGGAACAATCTGCGGAAGGGGGGGCGTGGTAGAATGTAAGGGCTACGATTGGGGTGAATGGTGAAACTACAACAATATAGACGGGACACTCATTTGATCAACTTGATTGAACATACAAGCCCCACCCCCCACTGCTGGATGGTGGGACCCATGAGCTGTGTGGGTTTGGGCACAACTGCTCAGAAATTGATTTTACATGAAGGATGCTTGTATTCACAGAATATCACCTACTGTTTAAAAAAAAAAAAAAACAGAAAGACGCAGAAAAGTTATGGCAGAATGCATGATCTGGGATGGGCAGGAGTGGGGTGGGGGGAAGGGAAGGGGATATATGCCTGAACTGAATTGGAAAATTATGTATGAAATACACAAAACATCAATAAAAAATAATAATAATAATAAAAAAGAAAAGTTGAAATACATAATTAGATATTGTTAATTAAAAAATATGTAAAAAAGAAACAGCAATTTCCAATGTGAGAACAAGAGTAAAGAATAAGCATTTAGCCAAAAATGAATACAATAACAGAGCAGAACATGAAATAATGAACACACAAGATTATGATCTTCACTATTCATCTTAATATCAAAGCATAAACTGAGAAAAAGCAAAATTTGCAAAATGCATGAGCCTATTCCTTCTTATTGATTTGATTCTAGTATTATAAATCATAATAACCAGTTAGACTGAAATTTGAAAATGGTTTATTCATCTATGACATTATACAATTAAGAAATGGACATTTCCTATAAGAAAAAAATGGAAATAAATGTACTGATTAGAAAGATGAAAATCTCTTATAAAGCAAAACCCAAATCCTCTATGTACATGTTTAACATAAAATCTCTATTATAATACCATGTCCACAGATACTTCCTGGAGGACAAATACCAAAGCACAAGGAAAGGAATCTTTTCTTTCAACACAGATAGAAACCTCGATCACAGCATGCATGGTGAGTTGTTATTGATTGTAACTTGTACTGAGTAGGAATTATTAATATTGGAGCCACAGAGAATCAACTGTACTGTTTAAGCAAGCAATCAAACTTGGTTTAAAGCTACTATTTCTATAACACCTCCTTCATGAGGAATAAATTATCTGTTATTGACTGTTATTTCTTCCATTCTCTAGGTATTCTTGAAGGCTGGGCTTTGTCTTTCTTTTATTGATAACATAGTATTTGAAGGTGTATGTATGTGACGCCACAGATAATTTTTCTGTAGATGAAGAAAGTATGACTCAGACAATTTTGGGTTATTTCTTAGAAATCACTATTATATTTTCCCTTTTGACTTTCATGATAAATTGCCATAAAATTTTTTTTGAAAATTATCCCAGAAAAAAAAGGTAAATGGTTTCTCTTATTTGTGGATGTTAACACCAAATCCCCAGTTGGCAGGCAAACTGAGCAATTTTATTATTATATTTCATTATATCTAAAAGCAACTGTGCTATTCCAATGTGAATCTCTTAATGGGCTCTAGAATTGTCCTACCACTTGTATTCACACATTGTAATTACCATATATTGATAGAAGATATGTATTCATATTCTAAAAAAAAATGTATGTAAAGTTACACATCTTTTTACCTGCATGCAACTTTATTGTTAAAATGTGAATCTCTAAATGTGTTTAGGAATTAACCTATAGTTTATTTGCAGAATTTGTCATTTTGATTTATGTGTGGAGTGTATATATGCATATTTTGGAATAATAAAAAATTAAAGGGGAAAAAATAGAGAGAGAAAAAACTGTTCAAAGAACTGACCAAAACAGTAAACTTGTGCATTGAAAAGGTTTAAAAGACAGGACTTAATATGTATGACAGAATCCATGAGCTCTGGCAGGGTCAGGGGAATGTAAAGGGTGGGCATGGATGGGGGAATGAGACTAAATTTGATTAAGAAATGTATGAAATGCACAATAAAAATTGACTTAAGAAAAAAAGAAAATCATCTTTTTCATTTTTTAAATGTGTTTTATTGAGCATTTCCACAGTTGATACAATAGCACCCAATCAAACCCAGTTCCCCCATGCCCGAACCCCCCATTCATAACTCATGCATTACAAGATCCAAGCTAAGCCCTGTGTAGTCAAGCTCCCAAACTCCGGCAAACTTCTGTGCAAATAGATACACTGGAGATATCTAGAACTCCTAGGTGAGGCATACTCTTCCTCACCCAACTGTAATGGTGAATACTTTTGGCATACACCAATGGGATATATCACTGTATATAAATTTAGAAGTTGTACACAAAATAGTATTTGTTTGGCAATATTACTTTTTCAGGAAACAACCATAATCATTACAGTCAACACAAGAAAACGGAAGCCTAATTTACATATTTTAAATTTTTAGATAAAAATTAATTCAATCTTTTATTCTATGGAGAAGAATGTAATTATTATCAACTTGATATCTTTTTAAGAAAAATTAATTTGAGTTCTGGTTAAATATAATCATACTCAGTTTGAATTCTAGTGATTCTAGATTTTTTTCTAAAACTTGTCTTTAATTGTTCAATTTAGAAACAACGTGGAGCTCTAAGATCAGCCAAATGATTTTTTTTTAATCAGGTCCAAAATTTTTACATGAAAACTCCTTAGTGAACACATGCAGCTTCATGTGATCTTGCTTCACACTACTCAGCATTACTCTGGATAATTCTGTTCAGGGTTTTCCAGGGAATAATGTTCTTTCTTCATGTAAATCCTAAGAGCTGTATATTTTACAATGAAGATAGTAATAGAGTATTTTAATAAAATATTTTTAAATAAATTAATTCTAGTTTTATAGTTAGTCATTCATATTATTAAATCTTTGAATCCTACACAAAATATTTTATAATATGGAATTTATATATAGATCTTATATATTTTATCCCTGTTTATACAACAATAGATGATAAATATTTGCCAATAGATCCTCCTTCCATGATTTTACCTTGTCTGTCTCATACTAAAAGGCTTACTCTGCTATTCTACCTGTTATTATCTGTATGCCAATTATCCATGTAGAATTAACTCCAGCTGCCTTGTAATTATGGTAGCAGCATCACTAAGATCATCACTATTATAATCAATGTTATTCTTTATGATCCAAAAGAAAGCCATTTCCCAAATTTTCCTTTCTTTAAATAACCCTACCTTGGAAAAAAAAATCCCTCACCTGACTAATGAAAAAATAATTCGCTGTTCATTTCCATTCTGATACCACTTTATAAGCCATTGTATATGTAATGAGATAAAAAATTCTCGTTATAACTCAAGAATTTTTCAGGATTCTTTTCATTCTTCAAGAATGACATTTTAAACCGGGTGTGGTGGCGCACACCTTTAATCCTAGCACTTGGGAGGCAGAGGCAGACAGATCTTTGTGAGTTCAAGGCCAGCCTGGTCTACAGAGCAAGTTCCAGGACAGCTGGGGCTTACAAGGAGACTCTGTCTTGAAAAGACCAAAAAAAAAAAAAAAAAAAAAAAAGACATTTTAATGGCTAATTCAATATATAATTCATTCTTTAAGAATGACATTTTATGGCTAATTCAAATACGTAAATTTGTGCATTTATTAACTATATACATGCATACTATTTACATTTTTATTATTTACTAAATTTGTTGATATATTTTAACGTATTAAAACCATAACAACAATTCTTTGACAGTAATTTTTAGGCAAAAAGCATATTGAATACACAACAAATATTTTTTTTTTAATTTTATTTTTGTATGTGTATGAATGTACTGTCTGAATGTAGGTTTGTGCAACCATGTCATGCAATGCCGCAGAGGTCAGAAGAGGATGTCGGATTCCTCTGGAACTGAAGTTCTCCTGGAATTGGAGTTAGAGACGGTTCATAGCCACCATGTGGGTGCTGGGGATCTAACCTGGGTCCTCTGCAAGAGGAGACGGCACTCTTAACCGCTAGGCTATCTCTCCAGCCCCCACAATAAACATTTTAAGAACAATTGAGTGATTTGGGAGATGACTCAAATAAAAACTAATACTTTCTTCACAAACCTGAAGATCTGATTTTGATCCCTACACCCCAAGAACAAAATCCCATATGGTGGCATGCTCTGGACAGGTAGGGACAAGTGGATCCCTTGGATCTTGACCAGCCAGACTAGCTTAAGTGGTAAGACTCAGGTCAATCAGTGACTATATTAGAAAATTACATAGATGATACCTGAGGAATGATATCAAAGGTTGTCTACTGGCCTCCACACACAGGCAAATGCACGCACGCAAACACACAAACACACACACATACACACACACACACTGAAATCTCTATGTCTTCAATGATAACGAGTTAAGTAAAGAATGTGCTTGATTTTAATATCCCATAGTTTCTTAGACTGACAGAGAAGTAATTTCTTATTTGGATTATTTTTTTTGTCTCCTTGTTTTCAAAAGTGATTTATCGTATTTCAACAAGGAGTAGTAGATCTGAACTTATTATCAAAGAAGGTACATATGTAATGAGTCACAGATCAGCTAACATATTTTTAATCATCATAAAATTTATTTTTCTTGATCATTTCAATTTAACCCTCAACAAAGCCAGTATAAATGAATAGTTGAGCTAATTTTCACACACACACACACACACACATACACACACACAGATATAAAATGAATTAATGAATGTTACATAAAGTATTTGTGTTTTTTACAAGTATAGGGCATAAAGCCATCACATAATTTATGAAACTATATGGATTATAACTTTTTTTTACCTCAATTTGATTGTCCAATGGAATAGACAGCAGAAAATGGACATTTTAATCAAAAAATAAAGATCAAATGTAAATATTGACTTCTGAAAGACTACATATATTTAGGCAGCTATAGTATGAATAGTATGAATATAGTATAGGATTCTAACAAATTAAACATGTTCTTCTAGATTGCTCTGCTGGTCTGAATGAGTTGCTTCCTCATGACATAAACTCACTCTGGTCACCACAGGCACAGAAGACTTTACTTGGCTAAAGGTCTGTTAAGTTCTAAATTCATTAAGACACACTTTACCCTATTTCCAAGGCAAGAGACCTCTAATCATAACATCTACTTCTCTTGTTCAATAATTTAATTTGTCATTAGTAAAGGAAACACTATCTTTTAAAAATTATATAACCTCTCATAAAAAATACAATTTAAGAGGTGCTGTCATTTCTTATGTTTCTTCCCCAAGAAATTTCATTTTCTTTTGGTTGTTTTATGTTCAGCAGCAAATGGTTTTGTTACAATGCAATGCGGGAAGAATTCTATGAAAATGAACAAACTATCTGCCTCATAAATGAGCAATACTGACACATTACATGGCTGTTCACTGCATTCCAACAACCTGCTTTCTTTTATAGAGTAAACAAAACACATTTCCGTACATTTAGTTTTAATTCCACAAGATGATAAGCTTCCAGGAATTGGTTGTCTAGTATTGTGAATATTATTTTTCAAGTTTTTAATCCCTTCACTTATGGAAAAAAACAAATATACTGCTTATATTGGTTTAATATTTTCTAATGTCATTTATCATACTGCACTATGTAAGTCCATAAATTACATAAAATTAAAATATTGAATTGACTGTTGAAAACAAAATGATACCTATTTAGTTATTAAGTAACCACATATCAAGATGCACAGCTGTATATAAAATCCACTTTAGCTTAAATCTATGCCCCCCTTGCCTATGTTAGAACTAAATATTGGTGCCAAATATGATTCACATCTTCTCTTTATTTTAAAAACATCTTAGGTAAAATCAAATATTACTAAGCACACTATTGTACATATATTTCTTAAGGATATTTTTTCTATTTGTACCCCTCATGCTTCAATTTGACATTCAGTGAAGTAGGAAAGCTATCAACTGGTGATGATGAGGTTTGCTTCCTGGGAAGGCTGATAGAATACAGCAGAATAAAGGAGGAATGGCAGAATAATAGATTAACAAAGGTGAAATGGTGTGGGGAATGGAAGGGCAGGCAAAGAAGGGAGTAAGGAGAGTGATAACTGGTTAACACTAAAAGCTTTCAGAAAAAAATATATGGAACCCTACCACCAAAATGCTTCTTAAACTATATACACAAACATTATAAAAATAGATAAATGGAGTTACTTTATAAGAGGAGGACATTTCCCCTACTAGACAAAGTAAGCTAAAACAACAACACAAAACCTAAAGAAGGACTCCTTCTCTTGCAGCTGCTGAACAGGGAATCCCCCAGTCCATAAAACAGTTCTTGGTTGCCCACCAAAACCTCATGGCATGACTGTGTTGCTGAAGACACTATGAACAAAACGTGTAAAACAAATAACAAGAAAGCAAGCTTCCTGACTCCAATGCCTCATCTTCGCACTGTGCTGGAAGGTGCTATCAATGCTGCTAGAAGAAAAAAAAATCATCAACCTTACCATCTGTGAATCATGTGAACAACAACAAATGACCTGACAAAATATTCTCACTGGTGGCATGAATATTATGGAAAGAAAGAATCACTTTCTAAATTGATTTAATTTCTCTCTCATAGGATGGAGCCCATACCTGACATTGTTATCAGGTCTAGCAACTTGAGGCCAGATGAAGAACCAGATGAAGAACCAGACTTAGTGGAAAAATTAGTTTTCTACCAGATAGTTAATAGGATTAAACTGACTCCTAGTGACTTATTGTTATACATATAGATTAATGCTTTTCTCATCTCTCATTAGAGAAGCTTCTTATTCACCAGATGGCAATAACATAGAAACCAACAACTGGCCCATATGCAGAGGATAAGAGACTCCAGAGTGCTTGTCTCTGAATATTACACTTTAGTAGTTACTTTTATACTGCTGTAATGAGACACCATGACTAAGGGAACTTGTATCAGAAAGAGTTTATTTTGCTTATATTTCTAGAGGGGTAAGAGTCCATCATGGCAGAGATACAGGTGGCAGAGAGTGGCAGCTATGTAAAGCCAGCTGATCACATATTCAAACAGGCACAGGAGGAGCAATTGACTGGAGTTCTGTCAGGGCTTAAAACTCCCAAAACCAAAAAAATAAAAAAATAAAAAATAAAATAAAACTCCCAAAACCTACTTCCAGTGACATGCTTCCTCCAGCAAGGCTACACCACTTAAGACATTTTAAACAGTGCTTCCCATAGGGGCCAAAGTGTCTAAGTACTTGGAACCTATAGTGGACATTCTTATTCAAACCACTGCAAACACTACATCAAAATTCTGCCTCCCAATGCTCAGGAATCATTGTTGAAGAGATGGGAGTAACATTGCAGGAGCTATGAAAGTTGATAACAAGAAGGATACAGAGTTTTCTAGATAGGCAGCTGTTCAAATAAAAGTTTGCTAATGATGACAGCATGTCCTCTTCAAGATCGAATCAATAAAAATTCCAATATAGATGTCAGGAAATTAATAAGATACTCCAAATTCACCTGGTGAACTCTTGGCAACGGAAAGCTGCAGAGAGGGAGATAGTCTCTTTCAGGATTTGACACGGTTTGTTAACCAGACTCCAATGGATGGTACCAAATGGAAGGTCAATTGGACTATATAGGCCTCATTATATATAGTAGAATACATTTTATATGGTACAGGCCAATAGGGAGAGATGTAATTTGGGAAGATTCTATGTACCATCAAATTATATTACAAAAAATCACAAAAAATACTTTTTAAGAAAATATTTTTTTTAATTTTATTTATTATTTCTGTATGTGTATGAATGTACTGTCTGCATGCAGGTTTGTGCACCCGTGTCGTGCAACGCCGCGGAGGTCAGAAGAGGTATCGGATTCCCCTGGAGCTGGAGTTCTCCTGGAATTGGAGTTTCAGACGGTTTTCGGCCGCCATGCGGGTGCTGGGGATCGAACCTGGGTCCTCTGTAAGAGCGGTCGGCGCTCTTAACCGCTAGGCCATCTCTCCAGCCCCATATTTTATTTTTTATTTAATGTATATTTCAAGCAACACATGTTTATCATAATTTGACCCCCTTCCCCTGACTGGATTTCATACATTATCTCATACATGTTAAGACATATTGAGTCAAATTTGTATCCCCATTTGTTTATAAAATGCAAGGTAATCTTCAGGGAGGAGGCTTCCATGTCAGTTCTAGTCAGGTCAGTTCTAAGTTTTCACTGTCCCCAAAGTGTAGTTTGTCTTCAGCAATAGGGTCTTACCTTCAACTTCTGTGAAAAAATCAGGAGCTGTGGCAATAATCTGTGTTATTTTGGTAGTCTCTTGGACTACCTTGACCACTAACTACTCAAAAGGGAGTTTCTTTTACCTGTCACTGTGTTTTTTGTTGTTGTTGTTAATGTTGTTATATAGGTTTCTGCTATACACATGCACTCATATTTTTCTGTTGAAATTTGAACTAATCCAATTCTCTCTAATTTTTCATGCCATCTAAGCAATATTCATCTCTCCTCTAACTCTCCCTGTATAACTTCCCTACTTCTCCCCGGTTAAAGTATCTTTCTTTTCTTCATATCTTCTTAATAACAGCTGTCTCCTATTATCCAGTCTCGGGAACTCTTTATTCCCATTAATCTCATTGTTCCTTTCAATTTTCTTCTTACCTTTGGTTGCATAAAGTTATATACTCACATGTAGAGGTTTGAAGTTAAATTCCACAAATGAGGGAGAACAAATATCAATAATTGTTCTGCCTGTGTTAATTCACTTAGTATGAAAATAAAAAGAATCAGGGGCTGGCGAGATGGCCTAGCAGTTAAGAGCACCCACTTCTCTTGCAGAGGATCCGGGTTCGATCCCCAGCACCCACATGGCAGCTCAGAGCCATCTGTAACTCCAATTCCAGGAGAACTCCAGTTCCAGGGGAATCTGACACCGTCTTCTAACCTCCGCAGCATTGCATGATACGGGTGCACCAACCTACATGCAGAGAGTACATTCATATAAATAAATAAATAAATAAATAAATAAATAAATAAATAAATATTAAAAAATTGTTTTAAAGTTAAGAAAAAAATAAAATAATGAATAAAAAATAAAATAGCTAAGTCACAGTCCATAGCAGAAAATCTACTGCTCCTAAAGGAGATAATTGGATATAGAAATAAGTGATTCCTAGTGATGTATTGTTTTACCCAGAGATAACTGCATCTCTCACCTCTCAGCAGAGAAGTTTCTTCTTGGAGCAGATGTTGATTAACACTGAGACACACCACTGGACAATATGCAGATAACAAGAGATTGTGGGGTTGGAGAGATGGCCTAGTGGTTATGAGCGCCGACTGCTCTTGCAGAGGACACGGGCTCGAGTCCCAGCACCCACATGGTGGCTGAGAACCACCTGTAACTCCAATTCCAGGAGAACTCCAGTTCCAGGGGAATCTGAGACCCTCTTCTGACCTCCACGGCATTGCACAACACGGGTGGGCAAACCTACATGCAGACAGTACATTCATACACCATAAAAATAAAATAACAATAAACTAAACATAAAAAATAAATAAAAATTTAAACAAAATATTAAAAAAAAAAAAAAAAAGAGATTGTGGAGAACTCTGCCCTAAATGGGACAAGTATTATTACACAGTCCCGAAAGGCTCAGTGAGCATTGTGAAAGACGGGCAGGAAAATTGTAAGATCCAGATTTTGTGGACTAATATATGGAAACAGTGTTTTTCAGAGAACAGGTCTGTGGCACATATGATCCCATAACACTTGCGACAGAATAAATAAGACATACCCATACTGACCCAAGCATACGAAGGTTAGGAATGAGGTAGACAAGCAGCCCAAACCTAGATGAGGAACAAATGATAATTGCTAAGCAAAGGAAAACACATTTTTAAGGGTGTAACACCGGGTAAGTTGCAGAGGACCTGTCTGTTTGTAGCACTCACATGGCAGCTAACAACTGTCTATAACTCCAGTTCCAGGACAGTTGTTGTAGACTGAATAATCCACAGCTGCGTAAGTGTAATGATTATTTTTCTAGTTCCATGAACAGTACCTTCCAGCACTTTGCAAGCTAGCCAGTAGAGGTTAAGCTTAGAAATCAGTTCCAACCTGATTTTTCCTGTTTATCTTTTTTCCCCTACAACTAATATACGGAGTGTCTTTAACAATAGGGACTTATATTCAACTTCTGATGAGTAAGCAATTTCAGGAGCAATATCTAGTATTGTTTAAAGGTTAATGGGTTCCCTGTCAAAATCTTCAATATCATCCTGGTATTGAGAAATTTCTTTGATAGCCTATAGTGTCTAGTTGGGGCAATATAGGTGGTAACTCCTTTTAATCATTTAAATATAAGAATCTATGCTATTCATTTCCACATACCTTCCTCTAAAGGCCTTTAGTGTTGTATGCCTCTGCAAACTCCCTTTCTCACCTTCCTTCCATTCCCCACTGTTTAACTTTTCCTGCTCCATTATACTCCTTCCACCTTTATATCACTGCATTCTATCTCCCAATCCATGATGCCTTCCTGCTATTAACCTTCACTATTTTCCTGACTTCTATTAATTTTCCAATTGAAACAAAAGTCAAGATTCAAAGATTGTATGGATAGATGCATATATTAGAAAGACTATGCTAATTTTGCCAGATAGGTTCTAATTTATCTTAATCAGAATGGCAGTTTCTGGTTACATCCACTTAACAAAGTTTTGTAAAATTTTAATAGCTAAATAATGCTCAGTTGTGTAAATGAATCATACTTTTATTATCCATTTATCAGTTGATGACCATTTAGGTTGTCACCATTTCCAGATACTGTTAATAGAAAAGAAATGAACATGGAAGAAAGGTATCTCTGTGTAGAATAGACAAACTTTTAGGTATATGCCAAAGCATGGTATGTATATACCATGTGATTAATATAGTTCAAGCTTTATGATGAATCTCTACACTGTTTTCCACCTTGTTTGCACCAGTTTTCACCCCCCGCCTCGACCTGTACTGTGTCTATCCTTATATCCTTATCAGAATTTGTGGTTACTTGTTTTCAGACATTAGCCATTCTGACTGTGGTAAGATTCAATATAAAATTAGTTTTAATTTTAATTTACCTAATGATTAAACATATTGAAACTTTCTAAAAATATTTCTTAGCCATTTGCTTTTATTTTTGTAAGTGTCCCTGTTTAGCACCTTTCCCCTCTTTTAATTGGGTGTTTGTTCTTTTGATGTTTGCTTTTTTCTAGATACTAATTGTTTGATAGATGTATAACTGGTAAAGATATTTGTGGCAAGAACGCTATGTGAATAATCAACTATTTTCTGATTGGATTTAAGAACTGCTTCACAAAATGGTATTCATATATGACACTGAAATCAGACCTGGCTAGGCAGGTTACTGGGCATAAGGGAGATTCAACTATTATTATTCTGCTAAACAGTCAGTATAATAAACTGAATCCTAATAACTGAAGTGTACTCACAAATCAATGTATCCATTACTCTCATCAGAGAACCTTCTTCATACAGCAAATTGTTATTAACATAGGTACATGACTGGCAAATATGCAGAGAATAAGAGACCTCAGTGGGCTTATCCCTGAATAGGACACCTATGTCAAAACTCTGCTACCCAATGCTCAGGGATAATTGAGGAAGAGGAATCATAAATATTTTAAGACTCAGAGTTTCAACAAAAAGTAACAAGTTTTCCAGACAACTGGGTAGTTGCTTAAATTAACACAAAGGAAAGGTGACATATTGGGCAAGACCCACTTACATTTAAGACAGATAAACTCCCAGATAAAACTGGAGAATTGGGGAAGAAACTGCAATGCTAGATGAGAATCTATTGGCAAAGGTTAATTGGTTTTCTTTAGGGTATGTTTCTGGATATGCTAACCAGGCTCCAGTGCAAGGGCCCATATCAAACACCATTTCTGGACAAAATTTTGAATAAATTGACCTTAATGTATATAATATGACATTGGGTAAGGGGTACTCAGGGAAGGGTATAGGTGGGGGAGGGGGTCAAAATATGATCAAAATGTATGAAATTAACAAAAATTATATTGAAAATGAAAAAAATATCAACATCATATCATCTTTAAAAAATGTTTGATTATGAGACTGTGTCTTAAATGGCTGTCTCAGTTTTCAATCCCTGTAAAGTGGGAGGATTCCAAATCAACTTACAAAAATAAGTAGACTTTCTCTATAGCAGTATTAAGCAATCAGAAACAAACATTCAAGGAAACCCTCCCATTCACAATAACCCCAAATATATTTAGGAATAAATACATCCAAAGACATTAAAGATTAATATAATGAAAATATTATACCTTTTAAAAAGATATAGAGAAATACAGTAGGAGATAGAAGCACCTAACATGCTCATGGATTGGTGGAATTCATATTGTGAAAATGACCACCTTATCAAAAGAATTCTATAGATTTAATGCAATGCCAATCAAAATACCCATAACATTATTTGCAGAGCTAGAAATAAAAAACAATGTAAAGGTCAGCAATCAAGAAGTGGAAGCTCATTAAGCTATAAAGCTTCTATACAACAAAAGAGAGTGAACAGGAAAGTGACTGTGAGATAAACTTTACCAGCTACACATCCATCCGACAGAGAATTAATATGCAGAATATATAAAGAACTAAAAAAAAAAAAGAAATGAGAAAATAAATAACCCAATTAAGCAAGGGACTACAGACTTTAAAAGAGAGGTCTCAACGGAAGAAATAAAAGTGGCAGGCTGGAGAGATGGCCTAGCGGTTAAGAGCGCCGACCACTCTTGCAGAGGACACGGGTTCGATCCCCAGCACCCACATGGCGGCCAAGAGCCGTCTGAAACTCCAATTCCAGGAGAACTCCAGTTCCATGGGAGTCCGACACCCTCTTCTGACCTCCGCGGCATTGCACGTCACGGGTGCACAGACTTGCATACAGACAATACATTCATAAACATACAGAAATAAATAAAATTTAAAAAATAATAAAAAAATAAAAAATAAAAGTGGCCGAGGAACAACTTAAAAGTGCTTAACAATCTTAGTAATTAGGGAAATGCAGATAAAAACAACTCTAAGATTCCATCTTTCCCCAGTCACATCTAAGATCAAGAGAACACAAGATACCAAATGCTGGCAAGGATGTGGAGAAAGGAGAATTCTCATTCACTGCTGGTGTGAATGCAAAAATGTGCAAGCACTATTGAAAGCAGTGTGGAGAACTCACAAAATTAAAAATCAGTCTATCATATGATCTGGTTATACCAGCCATTGTCATATACTCAACGGACTCATCCTATTGTTAGAGATACCTGCACATCCATGTTTATTGATGCTCTCTTAATAATAAAGAAATGGGGAAAAAGAAACAACCCTCAGTTGAAAAATGAATAATAAAAACTTAGTACATTTACACAATGGAGTTTGAATCAAAAGTAAGAAAAGATAAAATTATGAAATTTTCAGGTAAATGGCTTGAACTATGGGCTGTATTACTAAATGAAGTTACAAAAATCAGAAAATCAAGAAACATATTTTTTCCCTCATTTTGGATGATAGAACCAATATTTTATATGTTAGTATATATCCTGATGCCATATGAGGAGCCAGGACAATGGAAAGGAAACACAGAGGTAAAGTAAAGGAAAGAACCTGAAAGAGTGCTACAGTAGGGAACACATGCTACCAGACACACATTGGGGTTATTTGGCTGGGAAGGGAGGAGGAAGGAACATCCAAGGGCCCAATGTAGCAGAAGAGGAATCTCAAAAGAAGGGAGATAGCAGAAATTGGGTGCCATTGTGGGAAGCCTGGGGATACTGGGCATGCTTGGACTGGTAATGGAGAAGGAGGTCAGATTGGGGAAGAGAGAAGAGAGATGAAAGGATCTTGGGGATCTTGGTAAGCCAGCGGTAAATGCACTGCCTCCAGAGCTCCCTGAGTTATGTACATACGGTTTCTGAACATTACTGCATATGTATGCGACTGGATGGTATGGCAAGTAACACAGTGCCAGACAAGAGTGGCCTATTTTCATGTGGATGGTCAGAGTGTCAAGGAGAGTCCTAAAATAACAATCTATTGCCAGACCTTTTGTTTCTCTCCCAGAATTGGAAGATAAAGCTCTCCTGCTGAAGACAGGACATGGTTCCAAAACAGGATTTGGCGTACTGAAATAGGAACTGACCTGGAAGCTTAATATGTGAAGTTTAGCTGTCGTATTTCTAGTGGATACTATGAAAGCTTCTAAGGAAAAAAATCTATCAATAGTTCAACCCAGCCCTAATTCCTAATAACCATAATGCATGGCAGAGCAGTCTACCTCTGTTGGTGCAGAGGTGGCATTGTTATCTGTGTATATGTGTGTGTGTGTGGGGGGAGGGGGTGGAGGAGAGTAATGAGTAGCTACCTAATTGGACTTATAGCCCTCACTGGAGTGAGGTCATGTTTGGCACTATAAAAACATCAAATCCTCATGTATGGAGAAGTCATAGATCCTAGAGAAATCCCTATCTCTGTCATATCTTCAAACAAATAAAATTTAATTTCTTACCATATCCTAAATATGTAGGTCAATGTGCTACACACCACTCATCAACTTCTTTTTGAAACAGATGGAGGCTACTGCAGAATCCCACACAGAGAGAATAAATCCCACACACTTAGAGAATAAATCCCACACACAGGAAATAAATCCTACACACAGAGAATTAATGTCTGAGAGATGCCCAGGCCTAGGTGACATATCCACAATTTAACCTCTACACCTAAGACTCATGGAATAAAGCAGAACAAGAGATAGAAAGAAAACTCCTACATCCCTCAACTCTCACCAGTGATGCTTTCTTACACAACAGAGTGTGATGTACAAGGAGGCCGCATCTGACTTACCTTTAAAGAATAAGAGACTGTAGTGTATATGTCCCTGGATAGAACATGTTTACCAAACCTTGTCCATCCATGGTTCATGAACCTTTGTGGAAGATGGGGCAGAAAGATTGTAAGAGCCAAGATTAGTCCATGAAACTAGAGAAGCAAGAGACTTCAGGGCACTGGAAGCTTGCACAAGTGACATTGCTGCAATGATGGCATTGAGCACAAGATGCTGGTCAACTCAATCAGACAAGTCCAGAATGGAGCAAGGGAAATGGGTGGTAGGCCAAGCCTAGTCTGGGAATTGTTGGAGACTGATTACTACTGTTTGAGGGAGAGTAGACATCCCTTAAGAAATATAGATAGGCTAAATAGACTCCAGTGGATGAATTTGCACAAAAGCACATCCAGGAACAAATGCTCGACTAGATAGAACTTAATATATATGCATGAATATATATTATGTGGGCATGGGTGGGAGGGGGATTTATGGAGGATGGGCTCTAACTTTTAAGAAGTACTGTAAGAAATATACAAAAGCTCAATAAAAATTTTAAAAAAGTGTTTGAATGGATGTGTACTCTGATTTAAATTTTATATAATGTATATCCTAAAACATTGTGTAGTTCTCTTTTAATATACAATTTAATATTTTTATATCAAGTTAAATTATTTAAAGTTTATTTAAGACATAATTTAACAAATTTATAAACTATGAGCTATTTTGAAGTATGTTTTAAAAAATTTATTAATAACTCAAATTTCACTATTTATAGTTGCATCTAGTCTCTTCAGAATATAAATAACTGAAGATTCACTTTAAAATACCAAATGTTTATTTCGGAAAAGGAAGCAATAATTTTTCTCTCTCATCACAACTCCAAATCAAAGAAGAAATATTAGTCAATGTAATAATATGGTACCAATTTTCCAAAATTTTAATAAGATTGACTTAAGCAGTTTTTTATATTAGTACTTGATACTTTCTTTTTTCAGTTTTCATAATTATATAAAAATATATAATCTCAAGTGAGGAGTCAGGAAGGCAAGGCAGAACTGCCTTGACTCTTGGGGGTCTTGACAACTGCCCCGGAATTCCCAGCTTGGGTTCCAGAAAGACACACAGGGTCAGTGAGGTGCTAACGATCCCTACAATGAGATCTCTGAGGAAAGAAGCCAAGATACCAACCTTAGAAGAACAACTGTAGACATATTCAAAGAAAATAGAGAAAAAAGGGAAGAGAATGAAAAACTCCTGAAAGACCTAGAGGGAGAAAATGGCAAACAGTGGAAAGAAATAAGGAGAGAGATTGAAAAATTCAAGAAGGACCTGGGGGGAGATAATGACAAATGTTGGAAAGAAACAAAGGGAGAAAATAACAAACTCTGGAAGGAAGTTGAAACACTGAAAAGATCCCTAGCCGAAATGAAAAAAGAAAATAACCAACGAACAAAGCAGCTAAAAGATTAGAATGACAGGCTTTAGAGGGAAGTGGAAAATCTAAAGAAATCACAGGATGAAATGAAAAAGGATATTGATTGTTCATCCAAGCACCAGGAAAGGCAAAAGCCTCAGAGGCAGAATGGAAGAAGCAGAAAAAAGAATATCAGACCTACAGGATAATATAGAGTACCTAGAAAGCTCAAGTAAAGATTATGAAAAATTAAAAAAAAAATAAATAAACACACACAAGAGTGGAACAACCAGGAAATGGGGCCTGGGGGGGGCAGTATGAAAAGTCCAAACTTCTGCATCATAGGGATTGAGGAAGGAGAAGAATTCCAAGACATTATTGAGCAGATCTGCAACAAGATAATAGAAGAAAATTTCCCCAAACCGAAAAAAGATGATCCCATATAAATACAAGAAGCACAGAGAACACCAAATAGACAAGACCAGGAAAGAAACTACCCACACCATATAATTTTTAACACACTAGATGCTGAAAACAAAGATAAAATAATGAAAGCCACGAGAGAAAAACAACAAGTTACATATAAGGGAAAAACCCACCAGAATCGCAGCTGACTTCTCAGTCCAAACTATGAAAGCTAGAAGAACATGAACCAAAGTATCCCCTGTGTGAAATTACTTTAGATGTCAACCCATACTACTATATCCAGCAAAAATGTCAGTTATACTTAAAGGAGAAAGAAAAATCTTTCACAACTTGAATAAGATGAAAGAATACATGTCTAAGAAACCAACACTTCAGAAAATCCCCAAAGCAATCCAAAGAACAGAGGAAAGAGCAACTATCCCTAAGCAATTAAAGAAAGAAATCAACAAAAGCATAATAGAAATACAAATTTAGACCAAGAATTCAAACAAAAACTAAGGTGAATGGAAGCAGCACACATCTCTCAATAATTAACTTAAATACTAATGGTCTAAACTCTCTAATCAAAAGACATAGACTGGGAAAATGGATTAGGAAACAGAATCCATCTATATGCTCTCTACAAGAAACCCATCTCATCTTCAAAAACAGATACCACCTTAGAGTGAAAGGATGGAAAAAATTATTCCAAGCAAATGGTACCTAAAAACATACTAGAGTGGCTATTCTCATAGCAGACAAACTAGATCTCAAAGTAAAACTAATCAGAAGAGACAAAGAGGGCCATTACATCCTTGTTAAAGGAACAATTAACTATGAAGATTTCACAATCCTAAATGTCTATGCAACAAACTCTGGTGCACCTAACTTTATAAACACTACTCTGCAGGACACAAATTAATCCTAAAACACTAATAGTGGGAGATTTCAACACCCCACTGAGCCCTTGGATAGATAAACTGGACAAAAAATAAGCAGAGAGACATCAGAACTGAACAATACAATTCACCAAATAGACTTCAAAAGCAACTACATAATATTCCACCCAAACGCCATGGTCAACATGTCTGTTTTTGTGCCAGTATTATGCTGTTTTTATGACTATAGCCGTATAGTATAGTTTGAAGTCTGTGATAGAGATCCTCCCTGTTTTGCTCTTTTGCTCATGGTTGCTTTAGCTATTCAGAGTCTTTTATTTTTCCAAATAAAATCAAGGACTTTTTTTTTCCAAGCCTATGAAGAAACTCTTGGGAATTTTGATTGGGATTGCATTAAATCTGTACAAGAGTTTGAGTAGAATGGATATTTGTGTATATTAATTTTCCTAGTCCATGAGTATGGGAGGTTTTTCCATCTTCTGATGTCTTCTTCAATTTCTTTTTCAGGAGATTAACGTTTTTTGAGGAGATCTTTGCTGTCTTTGATTAGGTTTGTTCCTAGTTATTTTATTGTTTTTGAGGCTATTGTGAGTGGGAAGTTCTCCTTGTATTCCTTCTTCAGTCGACTGTTGTTGATGTAAAGAAAAGCTATTGATTTTTCTAGGTTAATTTTCTATCCTGCCACTTTACTGAAACTCTTAATCGTTTCTAGGACTTTTCTGGTGGAGTTTTTAGCATCCCTTAAGTAAAAAATCATATCATCAGCAAAAAGAGATAGCTTGACTTATTCTTTTCAAATTAGCATGCCTTTAATTTCCTTTTCTTCCCTTGTTGCCCTAGCAAGTGTTTCAAGCACTATATTGAAGAGGAGTGGTGAAAAGCGGCAGCCTTGCTAAGTTCCTACCTTTAAAGGGAATGCTTCTGTCATTTCTCTATTTAGGATGATACTGGCTGTGGGTGTCCTGTATATGGCTTTGGTTACATTGAGGAATGATCACTCCAATCCAATTCCCTCTAGGACTTTAAACATGAAGGGATGCTGGATTTTGTCAAAGGCTTTTTTTTGCATCAATTTCTATGATCTAGTGGTTTTTGTCTTTGAGTCCCTTTATATGTTTGATGATATTTATTGATTTTCGTATGTTGAATGATCCTTGCATTTCTGGTATGAATCCTATTTGAACATGTCGGATGATCTTCTTTATGTGGGTTTGTATGCAGTTTGGAAGTATTTTGTTGAGAACGTTTGCATCTGTGTTCATTAACGAGCTGGTTCTATAGTTCTCCTTTTAGGATGTATCTTTGCCTTGTTTTGGTATTAGAGTGATGCTGGTTTCGTAGAAGGAATTTGAGAGATATCCCTCTGTTTGTATCCTTCTGAACAACTTGAGTAATAATGGTTGTATTTTTCAAATGTTTTATAGAATTCTGTTTTGAAACTATCTGGGCTGGCTTTTCTTAGTTGGTAGTTCTCTTATTACATCTTCAATTTCTTCATATATTATGGGTCTGTTTAAGCTGTCGATCTCTTCTTGGTTGAGCCTTGGTGATTCCCAGGATTTCAGATATTCATCCATTTCTCCTAGGTTTTCAAACTTAGTAGAGTATAGGATTTTGAAGTATCCCCATACGATTGTCTGGATCTTTTCCTTGTCTGCTGTGATATTTTGCTTTTCATCATGGATTGTATTATTTCGAGTTGTTCTTTCTTTTTGTAAACTGGGCTAGAGTTCTGTCTATCTTGTTTAATCGCTCAAACAACTTTTGGATTCATTGATTTTTTTTTTGTATTGTTTTCTGTGTTTCTATTTCATTGATTTCTGCTCTGATTTTTGTAATTTCTTCCTGTCTGTTGCATTTAGAGTTCTTTTGTTTTTGTCTCTCAAGTGTTTTTAGTTTCAGTGTTGATCATTGACTTGTGCTCTTTCTGTTTTTCTAATATAGGCACCCAGGGCTATAAACTGTCCTATTTGGACTGCTTTTAAAGTATCCAATATGTTTTTTTGTGTTGTATCATCATTGTCATTCAGTTCCAGGAATGATTTTATTTCTTTCTTCATTTATTCCTTGACCCACCATTATTCAGGAGTGTGTTGTTTAGTCTCCATGTGTTCCCGTTCATAGTAGGGCTTATTATGGTGTTGATATTGAGCTTTATTGCATTGTGATCTGATAGAATACATGAAATTACTTCAATCTTTTTGTATTTTTGGAGGTTTTTTTATGTGCCCCCGTACGTGGGCAATTTTGGAGAATGTTCTGTGTGGTGCTGAATAGAAAGTGTATTTTCTGGTATTATGGTGGAATATTCAGTAGATGTCTGTGAGGTCTGTTTGGTGTATCACATCATTCAGTTCAGATATCTATCTGTTAATTCTTCGTCCAGTTGACCTGTCCAAAATTCTCCGTTGGGTATTGAACTTCCCTACTATGAGTGTATTAATCTGTGCCTTGAGGTCCTGGAGAATTGTCTTTACAAAGTTTGTTGAACCAAAGCTTGGTGCATATATATTCATGATTGTGAAATCCTCATGGTCATTTATTCCTCTGAAAAAGATGTAATAGGCTTCTTTGTCCCTTCTGATTTCTTTTACTTTGAAGTCTATTTTGTCTGATATTAAAATACTAATATCTGCTTTCTTTTTGGTACCATTTGGTGGAATAATTTTCCCTTTTTTCACTTTAAGGTGGTGCCTATCCTTGAGGGTGAGATGTGTTTCTTGTAGACAGCATATAGATAGGTTCTGTTTCCTAATCATATCTCCCAGTCTATGTCTTTTGATAGGGAAATTTAGTCCATTAATTTTTAAGGTTATAACTGAAAGCTGTGTGTTGCTTCCTTTCAACTTATTATCCCTTAGCATTTTTGGACTAGTCCATTAATTTTTAAGGTTATAACTGAAAGCTGTGTGTTGCTTCCTTTCAACTTATTATCCCTTAGCATTTTTGGACTAGGTTTCTACTTCTGCGTTTATCCGTTTATTAATTTCTCTTTCTAGGTTCCTGGGGATCGTTGCTCCTTTCTTCTGTCCTTTGAATTGCTTAAAGTATTTTCTGAAGGGTTGGTTTTCCAGACATGTATTCTATCATCTTCTTTATGCCATGGAAGATTTTTCTCTGTCCTTTAACTATAATCAACATTTTTGCTTGGTAGAGTAACCTGGGTTGGCATCTATAGTCATTTAACACTGGGAATGCTTTGCTCCACGTTCTTCTTGCTCTCATTGATTGCACTGAAAAGTCAGTTGTAATTCTGATGGTTTTCCCCTTATATGTAACTTGTTGTTTTTCTCTTGTGGCTCTCAGAATTTTGTCTTGGTTTTCGGCATCTGTCATTTTAACTATGATATGGCATGGGGGATTTATTTTCTGATCTTGTCTGTTTGGAATTCTATGTGCTTCTTGTATTTGTAATTTTGTCTTTTTTTAGTTTCAGGACATTTTCATCTATTATTCTGTTGAAAATATGATCAATACCATTGTCTTGGGATTCTTGTCATTCCTCTATGTCAATTATGTGGAGGTTTGATATTTTTGTAGTGTCCCACAATCCCTGGATGTTCCCCTTTTTCTACTTTTAAATTTTTCATAGTCTTTACTTGATATTCTGTGTTATCTTCCAGGTCTGATATTCTGTGTTCTGTTTCCTCCATTCTACTTCTGAGGTTTTTTCCATTCCTTTCCTCTTGATTTTATGAGTGTTCCATTTCCTTTTACACTTCATCTTGTGATTTATTTAGTATTTCCACTTCCACTTGGAGCTTCTCCATCTTTTCTTGTGGCTCCTTGCTTCGCTGGTCAGTTTCCTTTTTTATTTCAACATGAGATATATTCAGTGTTTCCACTTCTCAACAGAGTTTGTCATTTTCTCCCTCTAGTTATTTCTGGAGTTTGTCAATCTCTCTCTCTAAGTTCTTCTTGCGTTTTTCATTCTCTGTCCTTAGTTCTCTGACTTGTTCTTTTTATTCTTTGATTTCTTTGAATATGTCTGAAATTGTTCCTCTAAAATCTGTGTCCTGGGCCATCCCCATGGGGATTCCAATATAGGAATCTCCAAAGGGATGGTAGAATTTGGCATGGGATTATCCTGCACCTTTTCCATATTGTCCCTTCATTTTGTCCCTGGCAATTGGGTTTTTCATTGCCTGTATTTCAATGCAAATACCAAATGTCTCTTCACTATGTTGAAAGCTTGCTTTGTTTGCCTTCTTCAGATGCCTTCACTGTTTGATTGTTTGATTTGGTTTCTCCTTGTTTATGGAGTATTGACTTGTCTAAGTCTAAGGCTTTCTTTTTTTAATATCAATATTTATATATTTATTTATTTATTTATTTATTTATTTATATTTTTTATCAAATCT
>VZQC01011331.1:117108-144210 GCA_009823505.1 Rhizomys pruinosus | reverse complement strand
TTTTATTACTTTTATTTTTATGTGTGTGGGTATATTGTCTACATGTAGGTAAGTGCACCCATGTTGTGCAATGTCTGAGAGGGTCAGAAGAGGGATTTGGATGCCTTGGACCTCGAGTTACAGAGGACTGAATAGCCATGACATGGATGCTAGGTAATGAGCCCGGGTCCTCTGCAATAACAGTGTTCTTGACTGATGAACCATCTCTCCAGACCCAATGTAAGTCTTTGGGGAATGTTTTTTGTTTCTTTTTTTCATTTTGAATGACTCAAATTTCATTAAAATTTTGGTTTCCAATTGTTCATATCTAGTATATGGAAATGACTGAATTTTTTATATTTATGTAGCATCTTAAGGCCTGTTTGTCTTATTAATTGCAAGATATTTTGTAGGTATCTTTGGATATTCAGCAAGAATTGTATCTTTCTACCTCTTTTGCAGTTTCTAAGCCTTTGGTTTCCTTTACTTGTCTCATTATACTAATAAATATGCCAGTATTATGTTGAATAAAAAAATTATAGGGACTGGAGAGATGGCTCAGAGGTTAAGAGCATCGACTGCTCTTGCAGAGGATCCGGGTTTGATTTCCAGCACCCACATGGTGGCTAAGAACTATCTTTAACTCCGGTTCCAGAGGAATCTGACGCCTTCTTCTGACCTCTGCAGCATTACATGACATGGGTGCACCAACCTCCAATCAGACAGTACACTCATACACATATAAAAAATTATAGTGGAATCTGTAATTCTAATATTGGAAGAGATCAGTCTTTCATTATTGAGCATAAGCTTAAATGCTTTATTAAGTTAAAGAAATTCCCCTCTAAATTTTTGCTGATTTATTATGAATTTAAATTTTTTACCAATTACTTTTTCTTCATTAATTCATATAATATTTCTTTAATTTTGATATGATGGATTACATTACTGCCTTTGAAATATTTAACTAATCTTACATCCTAGGGATAAGCCCCACTTGGTCATATTCTGTAATTCTTGTGATATATTGCTGAAGTGTATTTGCTAATGTGTTAAAGATTCTATCCCTATAATCATGAGAAATGTTGGTTTGTGATGTTCTTTTGTGCTGTATGTGTCTTGTTTTCCCAAAAGGCTGTACTCATTTCATGTAAGAAACCAGAAGGCATTCTTTCTTCCATATTTTTCAAGAGGTTTTATAGAATTGGAATTTTTGTGTTGTTTTTTTTTATTTTTGGGAAACCTGAGACTATCTGGGAATGAGGATTCTGATTTTGAGAATTTATAACTATGTAATCAATTTCCTATTTCATATAGGACTATCATTATTTCAGGCGAGTTTTGGTAGTCAATGTGTTGGTGTTTTTATTTTGGTTTCTACTTTCTGTTGTTTATTTTGTGGAAGTGGTCCACATCATATGAACTGTCAAGTTCATGTGTGTAGAAATTCAATATCCCCTTATTTTCTTATCATTTGGTACATTCAAGGTCTCCTTCTCAGTCCACATGTTGGTGTGTTCATAATTTACACTTCATTTTCTTTTGTCAGTCTTTCTAAATGTCAGACAATTTTATTACTTCATGTTCAGACTGTGGTTGAAAATTAGTATGGTTTGTATGTTTGAATTTATTTCTGGGGTCTTTGACTTCTGTGGGCTTTCTGATAGTCTGCATCTGCATGTAAGCAAGATCATCCAATGTTTTCCTTACTTTTGTATTGATAGTCTATGTCAGATTTATACTGATTGATGACTATTAGAGAGTCATCAATTTTAAGTGAGAAAATGAATATGCCTTCTTTTAAAAATTACTTTGGATATTTGAACTATTCTTGGGTTCTGTATAACATTTACATGTTTCTTTTTCACATTTAAATATTTACTTGGGTCACATCATACACCTGTAGTTCCAGCTACTCAAGAGCCTGCAGTTTGAAGATCATTTAAAGCCCAAGAGTTAGAGACACATATTCTCATTATTAGAAGACCAAAAGACAAACAAAACTTAGACAAAATTTTAAAGTGAGTATTTTTTTTGAAATTGTGTGGATGTACTTTTATATTTATTTTGACATTGACATTGGAAATAAGAACAAATGAATCTTAAAATATATGCATTATCATCCTCATGCTGCTCTCTATGGCAGAAAGTATTAGCTGCTTTCCAACATCTACCATCTTTTCTTCCTCACTAATAGAAAACTAGTTTTTGTTTAATGAGAAAAAAATATATATATACTTAAGAGCATTCTTTCTTTTTTTTTATGTGTAGGAATGTACTGTCTGCACGCAAGTTTGTGCACTCATGTTGTGCAATGCCGCGGAGGTCAGAAGAGGGTTATGATGGGGGAGATCTGTCCAGAAAGCCACCTGCAGGATGCCTGAAGGCTCATTCTGCAGTATCTTCTGTTCACACTTTCTCCAAATGATTTTTTAATCTTATTAAGTAATACTTCTTCCACTTTTCTATTCCTCTCCTCTATCCCCATGTTCATGGCTTTGTTTCTGTTTTTGTTTTGTGTTTTGAGACCCACTGGGTTTAACCTTGATGGTATGACCAGGAGTACGGAACTATCCACAAGATCCTGGTGGGCTCCTCAGTACCCACAGGAGAGAAGACAATGTCTGCCCTCCCTCAGAATGCAACAAGAGTCAACACTTTAACAGGGACTTTTAGGACTGCTGACAATGAACTGCTCTTTGAATTATGATGGTCTCTAAAACATTTTTCTTCTTCAACTATTGCTACATTTATAGAATCATCAATCTCTTTTGCAGCTCACTCAAAATATTGTCCTTACCTAAAAACATGTAGTTAATACCAGGTTACTTTAAAATTCTTCCATTTATCTATTTACTAGAATTAAGGCTATATTTTTCCTCAGCCTACAATTTTCTGAGGAGATATTCTATCGGTGCCTTTTCCTACCCAGCACCTGCAAGCCACTGAACATCTCAAGATGCCACAGGCCTTCAGAATCCATAGGCCTTTCAACACACTTTTGTCTCACTGATAAGTTCTCTGCTATTTAGAAACTTTCTTCATTTTTTAAAAATTATTTGATCTTAACCAAAGTGATAATAATTGCTGTGTCTATGCTCTCTTCTCACCTCCAAAGATCAATTCTCTTTCATCCTCATTGGCTGGAGTGCTTTTTACGTATAAAATGAGAATAGGCTTCAAGGGTTTCTCTTCATCTCTTCATCTTTATTGACCCCTTTATCTTCCTGAGAGTGTTGGGCTCTAACTATGGCTTGGAGCAAATGACTACTGGATTTGTACCACGGCCCCAGATCATTATTTCTGCATTTCTTTTTTTCATTTTCAATGCCTAGTTAATCTCTCCATTGAAAGATGAAAACAAAAACAAAATGAAACGGACCAAGTTTATATAGTTCTACTAGAAGTTTAAATGCTGCTATTTTCTTTAGGTGAAATTATGTTCCAGTTACCTAAATTCAAAATATAAGACTTCTTTTTTCCTTACTTCTTCTCCTACATTCTCTTAATTAAATATATTCTGCTAAAGCACTGCACTTCTCTTTGTGGTTCAGTGTTGACTAGAGAACCCTGAAAGAAAGACACTTGAATTTCCAGCTTTGCCACTCCCTGGCTGATACTAGGTTACCTCTGATGCCTCAGCATGCCTCTTTAGTCTGTGAATTAAGAACAGTATCTTACCATGTCAGAGGAAATGCTGAAGACTGAATAAGCACTTCTTTCAGAAAGGTGTTCCCTAACTATTAAATTCAATATATCCTAAATTTCCATGCTTTCATCCAGTTAGTACCTTTCCTTTTCCCTCCCAGTCCCTGACCCCCTGACTCCCTGACTTCATTATCTCCCTAAAGAAACCTTGCCCCCCTCAGTCATTTCAACATCCTCAGAAGATCACCTACATTGCCACCTACATCTGTACTATTCCACAGGACTGGAGTAGAAGTGAATTTTGTCCTTCAGGGTCAAGGGTTAGACTCTAGGTTTAGACACTGCCTGCCTTTTATTTTTAAAAGCTATTACAAAATAATATCACAATCATAATATTTAATGGCCCATGTGCAGTTACAATAGAGCCAATAACCACCTTTGTGATGTGAAGCCTTCCCATGCATCTTCCCCACTCCACATCCATATGCCCTCACAGCTTAACCACTCTCTAGATTATTCAGTATTCTCCCTTAGGTTTGCTTTATATAGGTACCCAAGTGCCACATATTACTTTTAGTCAATGACAGATCACATGTGCAGCTACCACCTCACCAGATCCTGCCACTGCATCTTCACAATTCTCTTAGTCTGATGCAAGTGTAGTCCATGTTCTAATGTTGAGGAAGTTATCTAATAATTCATTCTTCAAAACATATCCCAGTACTGAATGTGCAAATTCTCATACACATATTTTAAAACACTCTTCTGGTGCTAGGCATGGTGACACACACCTTTAATCCCAGCAATCAGGAGCCAGAGGCAGGTACATCTATAGGAGATTGAAGCTAGCCTGGTCTACATAGTCACTTTCAGACTATCTGGTCCTGACCATTTGATAACCTGTCTCAAAAACAGAGAAACACAAAACAAGCAAAGAAAAAAAGCCCACTGTTCTACAAATTCCTATCTAATGACTGTATCTTATACATATTTTTTCTAATAGCTGCAAAGTTAATCCTCCAGTTGGAATTCTTTTATCTAAAACTCATGTTACTACAAAGAATGTCCTTCCTTCTAAAATCTCCAGATGTAAAGCTTCAATAACTTCTTCCCTTAATTTATAAGTCATTCATGATTTGGGTTATGCCAATATTTACAAATTATCTTTTGTCATTTCCACATATACCAAAATAAACGTCTTCTTCAGAAAATTTTATTTTAATTGATTTTTAGAACTTTACTTTTTATTTTTATTTAATATTTTATATGTATGAGTATATTGCTTGCATGTAGGCAGATACACCCATATAGTGCAATGCCCAAAAAGATAAGCAGAGGGTGTCAGATCCCCTGGAACTGTAGTTATAGATGGTTGTTAGTCCCTATGAAAGCGCTGGGAATTGAACCTAGGTTCTCTGCAAGTGCAGCCAGTGCTCTTAACCACTGAGCTATCTCACTAGCCCCTAAACTCCATGTTTGTATGTAAGAGGCATTCAAGCTTTCATACATTTTCAGATATAAAACTATTACAGAAACATCCACATATGAATATTTTATGAAATATGAAGATACAAAAATGTATTAAATAAATTATATATTAAAACAATTTAAAATTTAGAAACTAAAATTTTACTACTATTAACTTATTTTAACTGAAATGATAATTAAATACCTTACCTTTCTTAAGGCAGGACAGATGTTGAAGAACAGCCATTGGTTGAAGGTTTTGAATCTCTCAGGAAGATGCCAGTTCTGAATGATTTCCTCATCAGAAATCACATGATGGTCCAAGGCTTTGAGAGTCTGGATGCTGTTCACAAGCATGTGCCTGTAGCCCTTCTTCAGGCTTACTGGGCAGTCAAACATGGTGAGGGCCACAAGACTGGAGCAAGAAGACAGCACACAGATGCTCTTCAGCTTTGAAAACCCATTGTCATGGAGGTAGAGGAGTATTAGGTTCTTCAGGATACTCCAGAATTTTCTATCTGGAAGAATCTTTATCTGAAGGAATATTAAAAATACTTTAATGAGGAAGTAAAGATGGCTGAGAAACATCTTAAAAAGTGTTCAACATCATTAATCATTAAAGAAATGCAAATTAAAACCATTCTCAGATATCATCATCTCACATAGAACTGGCTAAGATCAAAAACACAAAAGACACCAAATGCTGGAGAGGTTGTGGGGAAAGGGGAACACTCATCCACTGCTGGTGGGAATGTAAACTTATACAACCATTACAGAAAGCAGTGTGGAGAACCCATAAAGACTCAGAATGAGGGGCTGAAGATGATGCCCTAACGGTTAAGAGCGCCGACCGCTCTTCTGAGAGACCCGGTTCGATCCCCAGCACCCACATGGGCCGAGAACCTTCTGAAACTCCAATTCCAGGGAACTCCAGTTCCAGGGAATCCCAACCCCTCTTCTGACCTCCGCGGCATGCACGACACGGTGCACAACTTGCATGCAGACAGTAACATTCATACACATACGGAAATAAATAAAATTAAACAAAAAAAAAAAAAGACTCAGAATGATCCTACCACCTGACCCAGTCATACCACTCCTGGGTATATACCCACAAGACTCATCCTACTGCAAAGATACATGCACATCCATGTTTATTGCAGCTCTTTTCACAATAGGGAAGAGCTGGAACCAATCCAAATGCCCCTCAACTGACAAGTGGATGACAAAAATGTGGTCCATATACACAATGGAGTACTACTCAGTGGTAAAGAAAGATGACATCATGAACTGTGCAGGTAAATGGATGGAACTCAAAGCCATTATGCTAAGTGAAGTAACACAGTCCCAGAAAAACAAATGGTGAAATGGTTTCCCTCATTTGTGGATTTCCCAGATGAAAGACAAGCTGAACAACATTATTGCTATATTTCTGTTTATCTGAAAGCAACTATGTTGTTATAATGTAAATCTCTTAACAGGCTCTAGAATTGATCCACCACTTACTCTCAGACTCTGTAATTACTGTGTATGAGTTGAAAGTATATATGCATATTTTAGAATAATATAAAATTAAAGGAGGAAATGTGAATTCCTAAATTAAAAAAAAAAAGACTGAGAGAAAGTTGCAGGATAGTTATGCAGAGTGCATGATCTGGGGTGGGGGAGGAATGGAAAGGGGAATATGTCTAAACTGAACTGAGAAATGATGTTTGAAATACACAAAACATCAATAAAAGCATAAAAAAAGAAAATGGAAAACTGAAACTACAAAAGAAAGAGGGAAATAAAAAATAAACAACAGAAAAAATACTTTAAAATTCATATAAACTGTCCCCCAAATAGGAAAACATTTAATATCTAAAATTTAGATGTTAAATTTAGATATGGCAAGTTCCTAATAAAGCATTTTTTTCCAATTATCCAAATCATGAGAGTAAAAACTGTATAATACAGTGGAGATTTGGAATAAGCTCTGATTATTCACAACTATCTGTAACTACAGTTCCAGAGGATTGAACACCATCTTCTGGCCTAGAAGAGCAGTAGAACATGTCTCTCATGTACATACACTCACACATACCTTTGCGCACATGGGCACACACATTTGCACATGTGCCCACACACATAATTTCTTTTTAAATCTCTAATTACCTTCAACATAAAGAAATGTATAGAAATACAGAACATATACGGATATAGATCTTTCAGTGAAAATTCCTTAATCTTAGGCCATCTCTAAATTTCAAAACAAGGTTCCTTACATTAAGAAATCAAAATATATTATTAATACAGACTGTACTTAAGTAGTTAAATATAACAAATCATGCATTTTTACATATTTTCACCTTAAACTTTTGCTTGTATTTTAGATTTTTTGTTTACATACTTTATTTTTTATTTTTAAGCTTTTCATCTGTTCTTAATGGAAGTGGGAACAAAGTTGTAGATAGGTGACATAAGTTCATTTACATGCATACAGTGGTTGTTATTTACATGGTTTCCATGGAGATCAAGTTTGATTAACTTTATGCAGCTTTGAAGTGGTTGAATGTCTGTGATAAAATTGTTGGAGCACATGCACACTCTCAGTGAGATGCATGGCTGTAAGGTGTCCAATGATTTCAGGGGAAGGCCATTATATTTCACAAAAACAAAATCTTTTTTATCTTCAATTATATTTTCATTATAATGACTCCATTCTTCATGATTGGTAAGTTCTTTTGTAATTGTTCCATGAAACATCTAAAAAAGATGGAGAATTATGTTTAAGAATTACTTTATGTACTGAAAATATGGCCCCATGGTTAATCATACTTTTTCTCCACTTGGGTGCACTTACATTCTTGCAAGCAATACACTCATACACATGGAAATAATAAATACATTTTTTTATTTCTTTATTTATGCGTATGAATGTATTGTCTGCGTGGAGGTTTGTGCACCCGTGTCGTGCAATGCAGCGGAGGTCAGAGAGGGCGTTGGATTCCCCCCGGAACTGGACTTCTCCTGGAATTGGAGTTACAGACAGTTCTCAGCCGCCATGTGGGTGCTGGGGATTGAACCCGGGTCCTCTGCAAGAGCAGTCGGCGCTCTTAACTGCTAGGCCATCTCTCCAGCCCCAATAAATACAATTTTTAAAAGGGTACTTGGGTTCTTTCAGAGAACCTGAGCTCAGTTCCCAGCACCTTCATCAGGCAGCCTGTAACTTCAGTTCCAGGGGATCTGACTTCCTCTTCTGGGCTCTGAGAGGACCTGCATGCACATGCCATATATTCTTTCTCTCTCTCTCTCTCTCTCTCTCTCTCTCTCTCTCTCTCTCTCTCTCTCTCTCTCTCATAGTACACAGCCATATTTTAGAGTATAGTTAGATAGTATAGTAGCTCTATATTAATATATATTACACTTCTTCTAAAAATGCAGTATTTGCTAAGGTACAGTGAGAATAAAAATGGGTAAAACACTTAAAGAATATTTTGGGGCTGGAAAGATAGCCTAGTGGTTAAGAGCACCAACTGCTCTTGCAGAGGACCCGGGTTCAATCTCCAGCACCCACATGGCAGCTGAGAACCGTCTGTAACTCCAATTCCAGGAGAACTCCAGTTCCAGGGGAATCCGACACCCTCTTCTGACCTCCGCTGCATTGCACAACACGGGTGCACAAACCTACATGTAGATAGTACATTCATACACATACAAAAATAAATAAAATTTAATTTGAAAAAAAGAATATTTAGTTTTAGAGAATCTTCTGGATAACAATAGCTTCAATTTTCAAGTTTTATATAGTGACTACTGGAAAAGTCTCATTGTCCTTACCAATAAACTATTCAGTGAAAAGAAAGTCTAATTTTTCACAGAATAGAGAATTAGAAACATCTAAAATGAAGATTTCTCATCATGATATCAAACAGGAGACAAAGCATAATCATCTTGGATTGAAGGTACCAACTCAATAGACAGCACTCTGAAAACAGAGAAGCTAGTAAATTAGAACCTTCATAGGAGAGGTGAAAGCCAGTCCCAGGAAGAGCAAGGCAGTTTAGGGGATACCACTTGGATGGAGGCACACAGCTGGCTATGCTTATTAGGCAGTTAAATTAAGAGTTGTAAAGTTTTCAGGTTTGACTACCTAACTCCACCTGAACTTTCAGATCAACATTTTATTACATACTGTTTATAGACTCTCCCAGATACGTCAATTTGCTTCTCCTATGGAGGTAATTTCCACTTTCGCCGAAGGCAGTCAGTCCGTGATCATTTTGAGGAGAATGCACAGCTTAAAGCCTTAGCTCTCCATGAGAAGGATCAGTTTCTACTAAGAGCAGATAAACTAAATCTACATAATCCAGATACAGCAAAGAAGAAGATGTATATGAACCTGCTATTTAGACACTGGCTACTTTTAATATCCTGGCCTAACACTATAATCCTTAAGCTCTAATATTACCTACAGAATTGCCTAAAAGGAAGATGCATCCCTTTCCCTCTATGATTTACTCTATCAATGTCAAAGACATAGACCTGGAACAAATAGCTATAACTCCAGAGCTCATCAAGCTCAGCCCGCCCTTGGATGCAGGCCCATGAGCACTGAGCCTCATCATTTGCACCCCTTAAATAGAAAAAACAATGGAAGTCTGTCCTCAGGTTTTTCTTCCAAAACCCTAGTTTCCTTTTCGGTCTAAAGATAGGCTAACTCCAGAAAAGCTGATGGCAACAGCTGATAAGTGACACGTACTTATAGCAGAATGTTTCAAGACAAAATGGGGCGCTTTTAAATTCTCAACTACAGCATCCATTGAGGCCAGTGAGATGGCTCTCTTCAAAATGAGTCATGTAAGAAATGTGTCATTTCTGTTAGGATTATGTAACTTTTTTAAAAGGTGTTTTCTGGGGCTGGAGAGATGGCCTAGCGGTTAAGAGCGCTGACTGCTCTTACAGAGGACCCAGGTTCGATCCCCAGCACCCACATGGCGGCTGAGAAGCGTCTGGAGCTCCAATTCCAGGAGAACTCCAGTTCCAGGGGAATCCGACACCCTCTTCTGTCCTCCGTGGCATTGCACGACACGGGTGCACAGACCTGCATGCAGACAGTACATTCATACACATAGNTATTTTTCAAGAGGGTTCACACTTTCTGATGGATTTTCTACGGTCTTGAAAAAGGTATAATAATAATAATAATTATAGCATGTGGTCATCGATAGTATATTGTATGGATATTACTGTATGAAGCCCTAAAACCCCCTTGACTTTCAAGCTCATTCTTCCACCACACTCGGGCCAAGTAGGCCTATTAGCATTCAGCATTAGTGTGCATTTGTTTTAAGTGATGAACCACTGTCCATATACTATTGCTCAAGTCCATATTTTTCAAGAGGGTTCACACTTTCTGATGGATTTTCTACGGTCTTGAAAAAGGTATAATAATAATAATAATTATAGCATGTGGTCATCGATAGTATATTGTATGGATATTACTGTATGAAGCCCTAAAACCCCCTTGACTTTCAAGCTCATTCTTCCACCACACTCGGGCCAAGTAGGCCTATTAGCATTCAGCATTAGTGTGCATTTGTTTTAAGTGATGAACCACTGTCCATATACTATTGCTCAAGTCCATATTTTTCAAGAGGGTTCACACTTTCTGATGGATTTTCTACGGTCTTGAAAAAGGTATAATAATAATAATAATTATAGCATGTGGTCATCGATAGTATATTGTATGGATATTACTGTATGAAGCCCTAAAACCCCCTTGACTTTCAAGCTCATTCTTCCACCACACTCGGGCCAAGTAGGCCTATTAGCATTCAGCATTAGTGTGCATTTGTTTTAAGTGATGAACCACTGTCCATATACTATTGCTCAAGTCCATATTTTTCAAGAGGGTTCACACTTTCTGATGGATTTTCTACGGTCTTGAAAAAGGTATAATAATAATAATAATTATAGCATGTGGTCATCGATAGTATATTGTATGGATATTACTGTATGAGCTTTCTTTCTGAACCATAGTGTGTCCTATCTTATGAGGAGCTACCAGTGTCTTAGGAAGTAGTTGTATCTGCACCATAGTGTTTCTATCTTATGAGGAGTTGCCAGGAGTTGCCAAAGACAAAAAAAAAAAAAAAATCAATCACATTGCATTGTTTTATTACACTGACTATATAAACTTAAAATGTCTAGAGATTTTCCTTTCTATAAAAACTGTCAAGGAAATTTTTCTCACTCAAGCATTTTACTTAAAATTTAACAAAAATTTCAGGGGAAGGGGGGAAGCAAAAACCATAACTGAAAATGTGGCATATTTATTTGTAACAAATTCTTTGTTAGTGGCACAGTTATATTGGGAAAAAATATTCACTTCTTATTGCTTTCTTCCCTATGCCCAAGAAGTCTTCTATTTAATAATCTGTACTGTTACACTACTCCTACTATTCTTTGTACCATCTCATAGTTTTCAGTTTGGTTACTTCTTCATTGTTCACCTTATCTCACAAGAATACACAGTATTCAAATGTGTTGGAACTAATGACCTTTATTATTCCCTTGGGATCGCAACCATTTCCAGAGATGAAAATGAATTCAATCTATATGCTGACAACACATAAAATTCCCCAGACCCACATGTATAATGCATACAGACACACACATTTCCACTACATATGCATGCATATTTATTCTACATGTCCAAAACCACATCCAGGTCTCCCTACTACCTCACAACTATCTGATGGCCACTCCCATCTCAGATTTTTCTCTCACATTCCACACCCATTCATCAAACACTGTTGGCTTTGCTTTTGGAATGTGCTCTCCATCTGAGTAATTTCCCACCATCCTGTTACCTTCCAACCCTTCATCAAATAGGTATTTGTGCTACTATGGTAGCATCCCACAAGTCTCTCTGCTTGCACTCTCATCCCACCCTCCACTATGAATCCATCCTCATATTTCAGTGTGTCCTCTTCAAACCTTTCATGAGGTGAGTGACATGAAAACCCTCAGTGACTTTGTTTCATTCAATAGGAAAAACCAAAACTTTCATTTTCTATGGCTCCTTTTCTCTCTGACCTTCTAATTTTGTTCACCACCTCACTCAAGTCCTGTGTATTTTCTAATTGGTCTTTGACAAAAATATATTGTGAAACAGTAATCTTTCCCTTAAGTAAATTTAGGAAAAGTGCTAAGATCAAGACTTTAAAGGAAAAACTAAGTTTACTTACAAACTTAGAAAGTTCATAGGGAGTTTGGCTGCCTATGCTGAGTTAAGATTTTAATGGAGAGCAACTTCTCAAATCAAATTCCATGGCATGCCAGGATTTCAGAATGTGCTGAATGGGATCACAACCTCTCCCTGAATGACTGGTGCTCTCACTAAATCACCACTTGCTCTCCTGAAGGTTGCTATGTGTCAAGCCAGAAAGATTCATCTGTAGAACTGGTGATAAACTTGACAACCTCCAGGAGAAATACAGATCCTTAGCAATGTGACTTGTCCCAAGAATATTTGAGTACTACTCTACACATATAAAGGAATCCCAGGGAAGTAAGGGGAACTTGGGGGGGGGGGCGTTAGGTGGGGAGGGGACTCCAGGTCTAGGTCCTGAGGGGAGGGGACTCCAGGTCTAGGTCCTGAGGGGAGGGGACTCCAGGTCTATGTCCTGAAGGGAGGGGACTCCAGGTCTAGGTTCTGAGGGGAGGGGACTCCAGGTCTAGGTCCTGAGGGGAGGGGACTCCAGGTCTAGGTCCTGAGGGGAGGGGACTCCAGGTCTAGGTCCTGAGGGGAGGGGACTCCAGGTCTAGGTCCTGAGGGGAGGGGACTCCAGGTCTATGTCCTGAAGGGAGGGGACTCCAGGTCTAGGTTCTGAGGGGAGGGGACTCCAGGTCTAGGTCCTGCAGGGAGGGCCTCCAGGTCCTCAAAGTATGGTAGGGTACAGAGCCCGGTTAAGGACCAGCCATCATCCCTGGAGGCTCTGGGCAGTATGGAGCCCAGAGAAGACTAGCACCTTGGCATCCCGGTGGCTCCGTCTCCTGGGCGGGTCGGTGTCTCTTGTCCGCCCAGGGTGCAGCGGTGACAAGCCAGCACCCGGCGCCCAGGCCCTGACTACCCCGCAGAGCTAGGTGCCCATCTGACTCGGCGTGGCCAGGGAGACGCCTTCACTCCACCCTAGCAGCCAGCAGGTGACTGCGGGATTCCGGGACGCACGGAAGGCGGACGCGCGCGAGGGGCGGAGTGAACGCGGGGTGTAAGCATGCGTAGATGCGGCGCGGTCCCGGAAGTCGGCTATGGCGGCTCTGCAGGAAGCGGCGCTGGGAAGGCTAAGGCGATTCTCACAGCTGAGAGGTGCGGAACAGAATGGAGGTCTGGGGCCTACCGGGAGTGGGGAAGCAGCGGGGTGGTCTTTCTGGCTGACTTCCGGTCCCACTTTCTGGAATCTCTCACTTCCAGGATGCGCTCACTCAGTCTTGAGTTCTGTCCATGCTGCTTAACTTCACTCCCAGGAGAGGAAGGATGAAGGCTATCAGGTCCAAGCAGTGCAGAGTCGGCGCTGCAGTGCTATCTTATGTCTGCAAAGTGGGAAGTAGTGCTTCCCCCTTCCTCAGTCTCTGCAGAGCTCTCCAGTGTATTCCATAATGTAGCTCCGATGCGAGGCAATCAGCTCTAATTCAGAAAGCACGATGCCACATGCCTGGCTCTGCACTGCTGAGATAAAATTGGTGATATGTGAATTGCCTAAAATTCAGGGACTGCTTAAAAATCTCATGTACTGATAAGAAGAGATTCCCACCCTTTGCTAAAACTGCATTTTGTCATTATTGAGTTGATGAAGGAGTTTGAGCCAGATTGTTGTGTCATATTCTAATTTATGTAATCTTGCATTGACCATCGTATGATAATAGAAATACCATTAAGGATTGTGGATGTGGTGGCACATGTCTTTAACCCCAGCACTTGGAAGCCTGAGACAGGTGGATCTCTGTGTGATCCAGGCCAGCCTGGTTTACACAGAAAGACCCTGTCTCTCTGTTTCTCTTTCCTCTCAGCTACTTCAGAGACTAGGGAAGTTCAAGGCCTGCCGCATTACAGAGTGAATTCAGGGCCAGCCTGAGACACCTTCACAAAATAGAGCACATTCCTCGAATTCAAAAGTCTCCTCTGTTTAATCCCCAGTGCCACCAAAATAATAATGTTTATCAACAGAAAAACTGGAAGGAATGGATCTTTTTTTGGTTGGCTCTTTCTCAACTAACAAACACCAAAGACTGTGATATATGAAACTTGGTTTTGAATGCGTCTCTTTGTATCATCTTACTTAAGAAGATGATAATAATTATGTTTGCAATGTCTTTTAAAATAGTCCAGCCTGTGATAAATAGAAGATTCTAGTATTTTTTAAAATCATTTTCTTGCTTGTTTTCAAATAGGCAAACCTGTGGCAGCTGGAGAATTCTGGGATGTTGTTGCAATCACAGCAGCTGATGAAAAGCAGGAACTTGCTTATAAGCAACAGCTATCACAAAAGCTGAAAAGAAAAGAATTACCTCTTGGAGTTCAATATCACATTTTTGTTGACCCTGCTGGAACTAAAATTGGTACACATTTTGTGGACATCTTTATAACATAGATTTGAGGCAGAATAATTGAAGGATATCTTTTCAGTGCTTTATAGTTCATAAGCTACAAATCTCCCTCTGTGGCCTCTACAAATTTAAAAATCTGAATGTGAATTGATTCTTTTTTAAAGAAGACACAAGACCTAGCAGTTGTTCTTAGTCATTATAACTCTTGGGGAAAGAACGTATTTCAGATTATTTTTTTCTTTTGATAAAACTTATTCTGAATACTCTTTTAGACCTCACTGGTAGATCTCTTAAAGTTTTCTCAACCCAATAGTTTCTTCAGACATGAAGAGAGCATATCAGAAACATGTATATACTTGGCCACTTTGAACCACAACACAGAATACAAAGTAAGAGGGTCCAATGGCTTAAAAGTACAATGGGAGGGGCTGGAGAGATAGCCTAGTGGTTAAGAGCACCGACTGCTCTTGCAGAGGACCCGGGTTCAGTCCCCAGCACCCACATGGTGGCTAAGAACCGTCTGTAACTACAATTCCAGGAGAACTCCAGCTCCAGAGGAATCTGAGACCCTCTTCTGACCTCCGCGGCATTGCACAACACAGGTGCACAAACCTACATGCAGATAGTACATTCATACACATACAAAAATAAAATTAAAAAAAAAGTACTATGGGATATTTATTTGAAAACCCTGGTATAGTACAACTTTGTTGTTTGATGTTTTCAAATAAAAATAAATTCTTTTCTACCTTTGGTTCCTTAGGACCATTTTTATCCCCTGCAAATAGCTTCTTCTACTTATTTTTTAGCTTCTACTTTTTAAAAATTATTCATTGAATGTATTTTGCTTCGAAGGAAAACATTCATCTTCTATTTATTTTCTACTTTGAGTTTGTACAATCTTTTAAAAAATTATCCTTTAATTCCCTTCATTCTAGAGATGTGTACATGTTATTGGCCTTTATCTAATTATGAGGGTTGTTTTAATCCTCAGAGAAAGAAAGTCCATACCTGTATACTTGTATCATTTCCATTATACAGAGGAGAATCTGAGGTATAGAATATGTTAGTTAGATTTAAGGTGTTTTGTATAAAAGTTCTTAAAAGTGTGTAAAAACAAAATCTAAATCGTGTAAAATGATGTCTTGTGGCAGAGTTCATTAGGTAGATTTTATGATTTGTATTTTATTTATTGTTTCTATTTTACATGTATGAGTATTTTGCCTTCATGTATGTAAGTGCACCACATGCATACAAGACCCACAGAGGCCAGAAGAAAGCGTCAGATCCCCTGTGACTGGAATTACAGACAGTTATTAGCTGCCACGTGGGTGCTGAGACTTGAACTCGGGTCCAGTGGAAGAACATCGAGTGTTCTTAACTGTTGAGCCATCTCTCCAGCCTAGGTTTTATGATTTATAACTGTATATGAATATACTGTTAAGCTCACAGGTAGCAGTCTCTGTCACAGATTGTGTAACTTACCATTTTTTTCATAACTGTTTTTGGGAAAATGTTTGCTGCTCTCTGTTTCATGCTGTTTATGTTCTTATTCACTGATATTGATCAGTTCTAATTTTTGACCAGTACCTTTCAGCCTGTCTACTTAACTAATTATAGATAAAACTCATATAGACAAAACCCACATATTAGAAATTATAACACTTAAGTTTACCATCACTACAAGATTTTGGTAAGTTTCTATTAATTAAGTTGTGCTTTTTAATTACTTTTAAGGAAATGGAGGATCAACACTTTGTTCCCTTCAGTGTTTGGAAAATCTCTATGGAGCTAAATGGAATTCACTCACCATCCTGTTAATTCATTCTGGTAAGATAAGACATAGGTTAACAAATATATAAGTGAAAAGCATACACAGAACATTTTCAGTTGGATAAATTCATAGGATATCACCTTAAAGTGCAGGATTTTTCAGTCCAGGACAGCAACTGCATGAAAGTTTGGTCTAAGTTAAGACCAATCTTGTTTTCTCTATGTGCTGAGGGCCTGATGAAGACTTCGTCATGGCCTGGCACTGGCTAGGAGAAATGCAGTTAAAATCACTCATCGTCATAGCTTCTAATAGCCTTTCCAATCCTTAGAATTCACATATCATATTCTGATTCTTCACAAAGATGATGTCAGTATAGTACACCCATGTTCTGCCTTCAAGACTAATTTATAATGTAGAACAATCTGATTAATTTTATTATATAGAAAGCTCTTATTGCCAGTTTAATATAATTAATTGAATACCAGAAACACATATCTAGAAATGTGTGGCCCTTTGAATCCTGAGATTCCATAACAGTAGACTTAGCCATCCATGGACAGAAAATATTTGAGAAAAAAAAATGTCTCTCTGCTGAACATGTAGACTGATTTCATTCTCCTATTATAGCATAACAACTGTTTAGATAGCAGTATGTTGTATGAGATATTAAGAATTATGTGCAATAATGTGAATTACATGCAAGTAGTGTGCTGTGCTGTTTCAGTTAGGAGACTTTAGCAGCAACTTCCAATTTTGGTATCTGCCTAGGGTCATGAACCAATCTCTGTATATTAGGATTGGCTATAGATAATTCATTTTTTAGTATTTTTTATTTTTTGTATATGAGTGTATTGCCTGCATATATGTAAGTACACTTGTGTTGCGCAATGCCCACAGAGGTCTGAAGAGGGTGTTGGATCCCTTGAACAGGAGTTAGAAAGGATTGTTAGCTGCCCTATGGGTGCTGGGAATAAAACCCAGGTCCTCTGCAAGAGCAGCCAGTGCTTTTAACTGCTGAACCAGCTTTCCAGCCCCAGAAAATCCTTTTAAATGTAAACTTTACTATTGTCTGGTCTTAGGAAAAGGAAAGAAGTAGATGCTATTTATTAGCTCTTATTTGTTGAACAATGTACCATGTGAAAATTACTTCAAATGTATTATTGATATAAAGCTTGGTGCATGCTGATCTGGAGTAAACCCCGGTATGCTGAATGTGATGAGCCTGGTGAGTTCCCTGATCAGACCCTCAGCTGCTCAAGTCTGTATCCCACTGTTCTTCTATCTGTCCTCATGTAAAAATATTTAGTATAATCGAGAGAACAAACTTCAGAAAAAGAGGACATTTTATTACTCATCTTGGAGGGAAGAATCAAACTGAAAGTAAAAGTTTTTTTTATTTTTTTTAAAGAAATTTTATTTTATTTTTTTAAAAATATTTTTAAAAAATATTCTTAAATAAATTTGTCTGTACTTTAAGTATACATAGGAAGTTGAAGAACGACAATGCATGAAAATGGGTGCTTAACACAGAAGCCCACTTTTAAACTGTTAAATGGCATTTGTAAGAACATTCGTAATATATGAATTTAACCATGGTTGAAATGTATTGTTTAAAACATTCTTAGAAGATCAGATTTTAGCCCATTGTTCTTTTTCTGTGTTACACAGTTGATTCAAAACAGTTCTCAGGACTGGTCATGGAGGGGTAAACCTTTAATCCCAGCACTTGGGAGGCAGAGGCAGGTGGATCTCTGTGAGATGGAGACCAGCCTGGTCTACATGGCAATTTCCAGGCCAGCTGAAGGTGCAGGAAGATCCTGTCTCAAAAAAAAAAAAAAAATCCCCAGGCTTTGTAGTATATTTGAATTATTCCTAACCTAGAATGCTTAAAACTGCATTACATCAAATTATTATAGGGTCACTCTGTAACTTTTTAAAATCTGTATTTCATTATTCTTTCCTGCATTTTGATAACATATTAGATATTAAGTGTCTCTGGAGATATTTTGTGTTGTAACCAGTATCTAGTATTCACAGATTCTTTTAAACAACATATTTTTTAATGGTTTTAATTTTATTATTTTTTTAATAGGTGGCTATAGTCAACGCCTTCCAAATGCAAGTGCTTTGGGAAAAATTTTCACTGCCTTACCACTTGGTGAGCCCATTTATCAGATGTTGGAGTTAAAATTAGCCATGTACATTGATTTCCCTTCACACATGAGGCCCGGCATTTTGGTCACCTGTGCAGATGACATTGAACTTTACAGCATTGGAAACTCTGAGTTCATTGCTTTTGACCAGCCTGGCTTCACTGCATTAGCTCACCCTTCTAGTTTGACAGTAGGTACCACACACGGAGTGTTTGTCTTGGACTCTTCCAGTTCCTTAAAACAGAGAGACCTGGAGTACAGGCAGTGCCACCGGTTTCTTCATAAGCCCAGCATAGAAGACATGCATCAGTTTAATGCTGTGCATAGACCTGGAAACTGTGGTCTTCAGGACTTGGCCACAGGTGACACTTCCTGTCTTCAGTTCTACTCTGAGTATGTGTACACAGACAGCCTATTTTACATGGATCATAAAACAGCAAGAAAGTTACTTGATTTTTATGAAAAGGTAGGTCCACTGAACTGTGAAATAGATGCCTATGGTGACTTTCTGCAGGCATTGGGACCTGGAGCGACTGTGGAGTACACCAGAAACACATCAAATGTCACCAAAGAAGAATCCCAGCTGGTACACATGAGGCAGAGCATATTTCATCTCCTCAAAGGAACAGCACTGAATGTTGTCATTCTGAATAACTCCAGATTTTACCACCTTGGAACAACTAAAGAGTACATGTTTCATTTCACTTCTGATAGCACTTTAAAGTCAGAGCTTGGCTTACAATCTGTAGCTTTCAGTGTCCTTTCAAATCTTCCAGAACACTGTGGTAAAGCATCCTGTATCATCCATAGCATACTGGATTCAGGATGTTCTGTGGCACCTGGCTCAGTTATAGAATATTCTAGATTGGGGCCTGAGGTTCACATTGGGGAAAACTGCATTATCAGCAATTCCCCTATCACTTCAAAAGCTGTCCTGCCTGCATGTTCTTTTGTGTGTTCTTTAAGCTTGAAGATAAATGGAAATTTGGGATATTCAACTATGGTGTTTGGTGTGCGAGATAACTTGAAAAAGAGTGTTAAAAGCTTGTCAGATATAAAGGTGCTTCAGTTCTTCGGAGTCTGTTTTCTGTCATGCCTGGATATTTGGAATCTTAAACTTTCTGAAGAACTGTTCTCCGGAAATAAGTCCTGTCTGAGTCTATGGACTGCTCGGATTTTCCCCATTTGTTCTTCTTTGAGTGAATCAGTCACAGCATCACTAAATATCTTAAATGCTGTAAAGAGCCATACACCCTTCAGCCTGAAAAACTATAAGCTGCTCTCTGTCGAGGAAATGCTGGTCTGCAAAGATGTGGAGGACATGACATCCTATAGGGAGCAAATGTTTCTAGAAATTAGTTCAAATAAGAACCAGTCTGCTTCATAGATATCTTAAATATGGTATACTCTGTCTCTGAACATGGTCATCCTCTAGAACTTGGACTCTTGGTTTGTTTCACTCAAGCAGTGTAATGAAAACTATTTGGAAATTGTGTTGATATAATTTCTATAGCATAGGAATGGCAGAAGTAAAGGTAGCAAATTTTGATAGAGCATTTCAAGATTGCAGAAAAATCCTTTTTCATATGGTTTTATCTATTTTCTATTTTTAGTAAGGGCAGATTGGGGGAGGGATCACTGTTTCATTCACATAAAAATACTCTGATTTTATAAGGTGATTTTTCTAGACATCGCTTAGAATATTTCCATCTTCTTTTGGACTTTGGTCCAATAAAGTGTTAAGTGTTACCAGCAAAATTTTTAGTTAAGGCTCTTAGCCCAGAGGCACAGTGGCTAACAGAAACATCTGAAGAGGGAAAAGGGATTTTTCAAGCATATGGTTTGAGAGATAGCCCTCTATGCCTGGGTAGGCTTGGCAGCAGGAGTGGTTCCTCCTTGGACAGCAGGCTGTGAGTTGACTGCTTGTTTGCCTGGCACAGACCAGCAGCAGAGTGAGCTAGAATGCAACTGTGGTTGGACAGAGCCCTCCAGTGGTCAGGGCCTGCTTCCTAATGGTTCCAGAGACTCTTGAATGGGGACCAAATGTTCAGACATATACCTCAGGGAGACATTATGCGTTCAGACCATAACAGTTCTCTCCTGAATTGTTCTATTTTTTTTTTTTCTCAGCTAATAAAGTGCCATATTGTAGTCTTGTGGGTAATGCTCTAGGAATCTGTTCAGAAGCAAACCCATGGCTGACAAGTCCCTACTTAACACTGACTGCTTTAGCTGATAGCGTTAGAAGGAGCTGTAAAACTTGCAAGAATTTGTGTCTCTCATTTATCGATCTTGTTAAAATCAGACAAAGGTATATGTGTATTATTTTATCCTTGTGCACTTGAACATGGTATTGCATATTATAAATTTTGTTCAGTGTTCCATTACACTGGGAAATACACTGTGTCCACAGAACTCTCTAGTTACCTGTCCAGAAGCCTGGAGAAATAATGGAGTTTCACTGATCATCAAGTAATTTGACCATGGATGTTACTTTCATCCAGTCTTAATCATTCCCTTAACAGATCTATGTACTTGCCACGTGGACATTTTGCATTCCATTACTATAGTCCACATACTGGTAGTGATGGCATAAACAAACATTTGGCCAGAAGGTGCACAGTGGGTGGGATGCAGGAGAACAGGAACCCCAAGATAGTGTGGGTGATAAACAACTTCAAATGAAGTATGTTTGGCATTCCAGGTTATATGTGCCCTATTGGAATAAGCACATAGATCCAAAATGCATCACACTTGTGTTTAAATTACCTTAAGTAAACTGGAATAATTAGTCTGTGTCAATTTTATTTATAAACTATGAACAATTACAAAGAAACATTATATATATATATATATATATAAATGTTGTTCCCAAGTAGAAAATAAAGGATACCTGGTACTGTTTGACAGTCACTGATTTACTTAAATAGATTGTTACTCAATGTTCAAGACTAATTTTACTAAAATGCTATCAAGTCTAAGAATCACTACATTATGTTCTGAGAACAAAGCATTAATAAAGAATATCATTGTTTCCTTGGTTCCTTGAAGTTTTTGTGTTTATGATAGACTTCTGTAGGTACATTTAAACATGGCTTCTCATTACCCTGTGCATGTACACATGAAGGAAAAAGCAGTGCAGTACAGATACCTCTGCATTTTACAGCAAAGGTCAGGACCACCTGAAACACTTTCAACTCAGATTTGTTGATATGTCTTGTCTACCCAGTACCTTCCATGATGCTTTCAGGGGGATTGGTAAGGCTACACTATAATTTTTTTTTTCTTTATTCTCAAGAACTTCATACATATATCCAATGAAATATATCCCCATTTGTCCCAGATCTCTTCCTGTTCCCCCAACCTGCCCCCTCCCAACTTCATGTCTTTTTCTAATCTGTGAAGTCCAATTGGTGCTGCCTATATCGGTATGGCTGTGAGACAGTCCACTGCACCTGGGACTCCTATGCATGGCCATCTCCTTGAAAGACAGTGCATCTCTCTCCCCCAAGAACTGCCCACTGCAAATAGCTCCTCGGTGAGGGACCGGCCTGGAGACCATCTACCCCATCCATGCTAGAATTTTGGATCCTTGATCTTGTGAGGTAACTCCAGCCACTGAGTTCCTGAGTCCAATAAAGTGTGATGTTCAGAAGACAGAATTTCATAATATTCCTTCCCATCTCCTGGCTCTTGCATTCTTTCTACTCTTTTTCCCTCAGCTTTGGTGGGAGGAGGTTGATATAGATCTCCCATTTAGGGCTGAACACTCTGTCTCAGTCTTTGAGATTTAGCTGGTTCTACCCTAGAGTGTATGACCTCCCAGCCATGGGTATTTGACCAGGATTACAGTACCAGGTATGAAATCTCCTCTGAAGCAGGCCTCGAATCCAAGCAAAGCATAATGCTAATGCCAGCACTGCATCAGTGGATATGTCCTGCCCAGCAGGTGGGTACTGTAGCATGCAGGATCCAGTACTAGTTGAGACTATTGTCATTTATCCTTCAGCAGCTGCCATAGCACCTTCCTGCACTAAGAAATCGTCATGCTGGGCGTGGTGGCGCATGCCCTTAATCCTAGCACTTGGGAGGCAGAGGCAGGCGGATCTTTGTGGGGTCAAGGCCAACCTGGTCTACAGAGCGAATTCAGGACAGCTGGGGCTACAGGGAGACCCTGTGCCAAAAAGAAAAAAGAAAAAAAAAAAAGCCATCAGGGAAAAAATAGGCAAGTCAGTTTGAGATTGATTTCACTGTGTCTTACACCCAAGTGTGTCCTGTCTTCAGCAATAGGTGAGCAACCAAGGACATTGAGACCTCTGGGGCCTCCCTAACCAGTAACTTGTAGGAAAAAAAATCCCTTAAGGTTGCCTTTCTCACTATACTGCTGTCTCTGGGTTTTCCATCATGCTAGGAATACCACACTCCTGTCTGCAGTTGGGATACTGGAGCTTTCTGGTTGACTAAACCAGCTTCATTTCTGCCCCAATTTAAGATTAACCATGTTCCTAGAAGGTTGGTGACTTCAGTTGTCAGCAGGGGATTTCTGGCAAATTTGTACATATCAATATGAAAAATATCACTGATCATAAGTCACTATCTGTCTCAGTTCCATACCTTTGTGTGTATTGTTATTTTTTCATCGTTTGTAACTAGGACAAAACAAAAATCTTTTGTGTATATCATGTAACATGTATTGATTTCCTTGAAGACTTGCAGAGAATATTTCACCTAATCCTAATTTCCAATTCGTGGATTTTATAAGAAGTTGCTAAATTTAGGCTTTCCATATAAACTCTCAACCACAAACAAGGACTTGTCCTTTATTTTTCTAAATTTTAGCAAGTGTAGAAGGTGAGGTCTGCATGTGTAAGTACAAAGTTATACATTTCCCCTTAATTGATGATTTTCAATGAAATCAGAACACTTAAACCATACATTCCATGGTTATGAAAGACTACTTTAAAAAAAAAAGAAAGACTACTTTTTTCCCTGTAATTAAATGTATTCTGTAGATTTATTGATGAGCTAATAATTAATGATCTGAGAACATGGAAAGATGTAGTATTATGTTTTTTATATTCTGTAAACACAAAAACAAAAGGTATATAGAGAAGAATAGTAAAATCCAAGTGGTACAATGTGTTTCCAGGGATGCAGAATGAATTCTCATAGCCCCTGGCACACTATTTATCTGTACCTAATAACTCTAATGCTATCTAAAGATTGCCAAAACTTTGACACAGCAAAGCTACTGTCCTTTTACACCACAGTGCCTACTGGACTTGAGCAACCCAGAGGCCCAGAGAGAACCACCTCAGACTCTGCTAGCACCTATGGAGGTAGAAAGAATACGGTGTTACCAACATGCTCAAAAATACCTATTCTTTGGTTACTCTTTCTGTTTAGTTATATAAAACCATTTTTACATATGCCAAGAAGATCCTTAAAAAACACTTAGTATTAGAGAAATATTTGGATCAGCCAATTAGCAACTTGAATTTCTATTATTCTAAAATTTTACTTAGACAAAATCAATTTCTGTTGAGGTTGAAGAATGCCTTCTACTATTTATACTTAGTGAAATTGTATTTAATATTTTTTTCTTTGAACTTCGGGCTTGTCTGACTTTTCCTTCCCCTTTAGTATCAATGTGACAACTAACACATATAATATACTATTGCTCTGCACATTCCCTTTCTCTATACACAGAGAAATTTATGATTGCACTTCTTTTTTTATTTTTTGTCTTTTTGAGACAGGGTATCCCTATAGCCCCAGCTGTCCTGGAACTCACTCTGTAGACCAGGTTGGCCTTGAACTCACAAAGATCCGCTTGCCTCTGCCTCCCAATGCTAGGATTAAAGGGGTGTGCTACCACGCCTGGCTAATTGCACTTCTATATACAATAAAGGACAAGTTACAGAAGTCTGGTTGGAAAATAGCTGTTCTGTTCCTGACAGAGTTATGTGTATGTCTATATGAGCAGCAATAAACCAAACTTACCACAGGACTCACACTTGCCAATTTGGCAGTAGTAAATGTTCCACCATTTTGAGTCAGCAAAATATAAAGAGTAAGGGAATAACACAATCTCCTGATTCCCCACTGCACTGATTTGCAAAATTATCACTAAAAGAGGATGGTGTCTGTGAAGAATCTCTAGCACCATCCACCCGCACAGCAGAGTGTTGGCATTTGTGTCTAAAGATGTCAGTCAAAAGGCATTCCTGCCCATGCAGTAAGGAACAGTGTTTACTCTGGGCTAGCTGGCCCACTGTCTTATGGTTTTGAAGCCATTGGTTGCATGGTATTTCTTAATTATTCAACATGAATTTCATGATTCAAACATAGCAGTTACTTTTGGGTTGCTGTGACCTGGTGCTATTCTCTACCCAGGTCACTCTTCAGTCTCTGTGTCATAATCGTTGTCCTTCAACTGCCCCAGTGCAGTGTTAAAGCAATCTAAACTGCACTGTCTGTGTTCTCTAGGCACTGCCTTATGGTGTGCTACCAATCTGCTTGTCATCTTTATTCAATGGCATTCATTTGTGCCTTTGAAGAACATTCAGGTAGTTCAGGTTGGTTTTAATTTATCACTCTCTTGTAGGAGAATGTCACATTGCCCAGACAAGAATTAAAGCATTTAAATCTTGAGGGAAAAAAAATCGTTTAAACCACAGCTCTGTTGAAATCAAGTGTTCATTTTCTTTGCTGGTTGAACAATGTTGCACTGCTCAGTGAAGTTTTACATGATTTGGTTTCCTTCTGTTGTTCATAGCCTTGGCGTTGGAGAAAGTAAATTATACCCACTGATACACTATTTTTCAGAGAGGTTTAAATTTTTTTTTCATAAAACCAAAACTTGGGAAAATAAAAATATATAATTCTGATTATGAGTGGTCTAAATGTGAAATTAAGTTTACATACTTTCTGGCAAGGACATCAATTAACATACAAATTCTCTAATTGCACATCAGTGAGATCCATTTTCTTAAAGTTTAAGGAGAAATCACTATAATTGGTTAAAGTTAGTAGAACTTCTAATGAACTAAAATCCAGTCCAATGAGGAGCTATTTGTAGAAGCTCCCCTATGGAGAAGGAGTGAGGAAACAGAGCTTTAATGAAACTTACTTATTACAGCTGGTGCTTAAACACATAGACATGTCTGACATGCCTTTAAACAAGAGAAATCACAGCTTGTGAACTTGTGCAAGTTTCATCGATCTTTCTCTAGACTACAAACATGCTATAATTTGCCAAAATAAATAATCAGGGCCATTGAATACCTCAGTAGATACATGTACTTGCCACACAATCTGGAGGACTTGAATTCAATCCGTGGATCTCATAATAGAATAAGAGGACCTACTTCTGCAACCTGTTCCCTGGTACATACAAAACACCATGACATACAAATGTACAGACACAACACTAATACTAAATAAAATTTAAATCATTGGCAACAAAAAATTAGCCATGCTATTCCTCAATATGTAATTCATTTTTATTATTTCTCAACATGTTTGAAGTTGTCTCTATTAGACAGGGTATCTCTGTAGATCCAGCTGTCCTGGAACTCGCTCTGTAGACCAGGCTGGCCTTGAACTCATAGGGATCAGCTGCCTCTGCCTCCCAAGGGCTAGGGTTAAAGGCGTGTGCTACTACGCCTGGCTGCACTTATAATTTCTATCTCATATCCCCATCACACAGGCAAAGGTAAAACAGGTACTTCAATATAGACTCTCTCACAAGTTTTTCTGTCTACATAAAGGACTCACTCATCCACAAGATTGCTAAAGGCCCAAACCTAGATTCCACACGTGCTACAGTTTCCCAATTCCCCTCTTCCATCCAGTTCTGAAGCAAGTACAGCCTTTGTGCCGAAATCATAATCAAACTCCAACCACTTTTCGCTATTACTATTGTTCCTAAAACTAATTCAACAGCCCTTTATAAAGTAAAGCAATTCCTTCCTATATACAATAGCAAGAAACTTACTGGCCTTTTAAAATTGGCAATGAAGGTAAAGATACAGGGACATTTTAAAGGAAAACATTCCACAGCAGTGACATGTATCTTTCTTGGATACTAAAAAGAAAAATAATACTGTGGCCACCACAATGTTGCTTTTTCCATCTGCCTTTCAATCTCGTGTTTCTCTGCAAAAGACCACCTTTTTTGCCTATTTACATCATAGTAATTTTATTTTTAAGATACATTTCTTTTTTTTAAGGGATTCTACTATATAATGACACAGTTGCTTGCAGATAACATTGATGTTACTCAGTATGTCATACAATTTGGTAATTGGTGCATTTTGCAAGCATCTATGTCCAAATTTTGAACAACCCAAGGTTCCCATAGTCCAGTTGGAGAAGCTTGTATGCACAGGCATGTTGATCAGTTAGGAGTCCAGACTATATTCCTGTAGTCTCACAATTCACCCCTATCTCTCTGCAGCCCTTACAATCTACCACGCCTCCTCTTCC